>CAJZBQ010000059.1:0-83625 GCA_914767885.1 Blepharisma stoltei | reverse complement strand
TATAAAGTTATAAAGTTATAAAGTTATAAAGTTATAAAGTTATAAAGTTATAAAGTTATAAAGTTATAAAGTTATAAAGTTATAAAGTTATAAAGTTATAAAGTTATAAAGTTATAAAGTTATAAAGTTATAAAGTTATAAAGTTATAAAGTTATAAAGTTATAAAGTTATAAAGTTATAAAGTTATAAAGTTATAAAGTTATAAAGTTATAAAGTTATAAAGTTATAAAGTTATAAAGTTATAAAGTTATAAAGTTATAAAGTTATAAAGTTATAAAGTTATAAAGTTATAAAGTTATAAAGTTATAAAGTTATAAAGTTATAAAGTTATAAAGTTATAAAGTTATAAAGTTATAAAGTTATAAAGTTATAAAGTTATAAAGTTATAAAGTTATAAAGTTATAAAGTTATAAAGTTATAAAGTTATAAAGTTATAAAGTTAACAGTTATAAAGTTACTAAAGTATAACGCTAACACCTAACACCCTAACACCCTAACACCCTAACACCCTAACACCCTAACACCCTAACACCCTAACACCCTAACACCCTAACACCCTAACACCCTAACACCCTAACACCCTAACACCCTAACACCCTAACACCCTAACACCCTAACACCCTAACACCCTAACACCCTAACACCCTAACACCCTAACACCCTAACACCCTAACACCCTAACACCCTAACACCCTAACACCCTAACACCCTAACACCCTAACACCCTAACACCCTAACACCCTAACACCCTAACACCCTAACACCCTAACACCCTAACACCCTAACACCCTAACACCCTAACACCCTAACACCCTAACACCCTAACACCCTAACACCCTAACACCCTAACACCCTAACACCCTAACACCCTAACACCCTAACACCCTAACACCCTAACACCCTAACACCCTAACACCCTAACACCCTAACACCCTAACACCCTAACACCCTAACACCCTAACACCCTAACACCCTAACACCCTAACACCCTAACACCCTAACACCCTAACACCCTAACACCCTAACACCCTAACACCCTAACACCCTAACACCCTAACACCCTAACACCCTAACACCCTAACACCCTAACACCCTAACACCCTAACACCCTAACACCCTAACACCCTAACACCCTAACACCCTAACACCCTAACACCCTAACACCCTAACACCCTAACACCCTAACACCCTAACACCCTAACACCCTAACACCCTAACACCCTAACACCCTAACACCCTAATTCATTAATTATGGATTAATGATCTTAAAACTTATTCTAAGCCGGATGAAATCTGATTTTATCTCTGCATTTATTATGATAACTATAATTAAATTTAATCTTAAATTAAAAGGAATTTGATTCTCTAGATATTTTCAGCTTATCTGCAAAAATTAATCCTATAAATATTTAAAATCTAACACTTTCAATTAATACGAATAACAGAGATTGCTTATATTTTATAAATAGTTTTGCATTATATAAAGTTCAAATCTAAATAAAATTTAATGATAAAATTGTAAGTGCTGAATCCTATAAATGTCTGGGTCATTTTTATCAGATTTTTTATAGGAAGCATAAGTCCTAGTATTGAAAAACTACTGTAGCACCACTAGAAAGAGTTAAGCTATTATTCCAAGTACAGCATGCAAGCACTCAAATGGATCCAAATAAACTTTATAAAGGAATTACAGATTGTTTTAAAAGGCTTTACCATGAGCAAGAATTTTTATCATTTTGAGTGGAAATCTTGCAAATGTTCTGAGGTATTTCCCTTAATTTTGCAATTAAAGACTTTTTAATAAACACTTTAAAAAATATGGCAAAAAAGAAAAATTTTGGAAGTTTATCATCGCTAATATACAGTCTGGAGGGTTTGCTGGGACTGCTTCATTATTTATAGGATATCCATTAGACATATTTTGGGTGATATGACACTTAAAAAGATTCTATCTCAAATAGGCGTTTTGATTTTTTAATTAAATTTGCATTGGTTCATATTCGCTGGATTTTTGTATACCTATTAGATATTGTGAGAAGAAGATTAATGATGCAAGGTTGAAGGAAAGATGTCATTTATGAAAGTACATTGGATTGCGTTAAAAAAATCTATACTAATGAAGGTGGGAGTAAAGCATTTTTAAAGAAGCTTTAGCAAACTTAATAAGCTACTCTGGAGGAGCATTAATTTTGGTATTCTATGATTCAATTAATCAAACACTGTTTGGAGTTAAAAACATAATAAACATTAAGGACTATTATATTTATTTATAAGATTTTATCACTTTTAATCAGCAAAAATTAAGAATGCATATATATAAGCGATCTCACTTGCAATTTTGAGACCATTAAGAGTTTAAGATCGGATAAAAACTAATTTTATATTTATATAACTTTTATGCCAAAATTTGCTCACTTATAGAGGGGAGTAGAGTAAATAGTTTTACTTAAAAGAAATTCACTTTGATTCATAAAAAACAGAAATAAATATCTCCTTTCTATCTTGAAGCAATATATAGCAATATTATATTTTGAATCAAAATAGCTAATGAATAAATTTTAGAATTATTTTATATAAAATAATTTTAATTTTTGTCGAAGAAAATAAGCTTAATAAAAAATTGACCAAAATGGATAAAATATTGAATTTTCTGGCATCAGATATTAAAGTTTTTTTTAGCCATTCAAGATTTATATTCTTCATTTGAAATATATATTGCTCAAATGATAGGAATCAACTCAATCAGGTTTGGGTTAAAGAAACAAAACCTCATTTTGGTTTAGTAATACTTCTTAGCAATATCCCATTTCTTCTTGAAAGGTCTCCTGAATTTTTGAGGAGCTGAATTTGCAAAAATGTAATACAATGTTGCTCCTAATAATTCTACTTAAAACTCTTTTAAAGCTTTTCGATGACTCTATGTTATATAGTCAAAATCTCTGAATACTCTAGAAATTTCTGTTTGATATATGCATGGTCTCCATCGGTACTTGAAAATCCATGAGTTCAATTAAAGTAAGCTAAAATTGCAAATATGCATCTGTTTAAGCTAAGTTTGAGGGAATGCCCATTCCTTGTAAATAGATCTTGATTTTTCTGAGGAACCAAATGAGTTTTATCGTTTATTTGCATATTTAGTAAAAGTGTCAGTCGTGTATCAAAGCTGTCTGATTAATCAAAACGATTATACCATTTGAATATTAATTACATAATACGCTCTGAAATTAGCGAATAGTTATATTGGTACCATTCGATGGCTGATTCAAACTGGTTTGTGCTTCTTCAATCAAATTTGATTGAGTTGATTTCTATGATTTTGAGCAAATTGAGGATTGCTAAAAGCGATAGCATCTTTATAAGTTAGTTTTCTTAGAGCAAATAAAGATTTAAAATTAATTAACTTCCTTTGCAATTGAAAAGTCCTTAGACATTAAATCTACAGATGTGCGACGATCTGGGACAATTTTTGCAAGTGCATTCTTGGAGTGCTTACCAAAAGTAAATGCGAACTTGAATAAATGAGTTGTATCTAAGTTTTTTCTATACAAAAGACTGGGATACTTTCTTCTTTGCACATAAATTCCGACAAGAGCAATTATGATTCATCCTATGCACACTACTGGAAAATAAATATACGCGTTTCCTTTAGTGTTTGATGAGATTGTCGACATCACAGAAAGCCAGACCACACCAATTAAACTCAAAGCTTGTCACCAGCACAGTCTTGGGTAATTATAGGGCTTATATCTAAATATAAATCCAATGTACGCAACCATTAGAACAGCAAAAATGGCTCCATGGATAGTGCTATCTGCCCTTTTAACTGTTTTATTCATAACTATAAATATAACTTGAATGGCAGTTTTTACCATTAAAAACGGAGGAGATGTATGTATATGTACCATGTGCTGCAATTCTTGCCACAAAGGTCTGCACAGAACAGCCAATGGCTCATAGCATAAGAGCGCAATAAAAGAAAGAATTGCATATATTAGGTGCTCATCTTTCCAGCAAAAATAATAACAGTCGGCAGCAAGAAAACTCTCAGTAAAGCTATAGAAATTGCCCAAGGATGGCGCTATTTGCGCCATTCTCGGGCAACCGAAAATCGGCTCCATAAGGGAAAGATTTTCCCCATGTGGAGCCATTTTTTCACACGTGAATATCCTGACTTCCACGTGTGAAAAATGGCTCCAAACGTGGAAAAATCGTTCCCGTGTGGAGCCGATTTTCCCGTATTCTCGGGCACCTAGTATATCTCCAATAGAATGATCGCATATAAACACATTTAAGCAAATTGAAACAAAAGGTATAAAGCACAAATTTCCTAAAATAGGCATTAAATAGTCTGCAAGTCGAGCTAAAATCCTGAAAGCCGTCACTTTAGGATATTTTTCATCTAAGCTGAGCAGAATAACTAAACATAAAATTAGCCAAAGTATAATGGCTCCATAAACTCCATCTATGACGATTCAAAATATTCCTTTCTGTAGAGCAAACATATTTTCTAGATTGAAAGAAAGAGAATTACTGATTTTTGCTAAGAAAATAAAGACATAAAGGCTTAAAAAGAAATTATAGCCACATAAAAGAAGAGCGTATTTTCGCATTTTGAGAAAAATTAGATTAATTCTTCAAAATTTACCAAATATTAGGCTTTTTAAAACAAATAAATATTTATAATCTCTCTAATAAACTTTAATTAACGGCGCATAATTTCTCATTTGAATCTTTTTTATTCATTTATATAGTTTTTCAACATAAAATTTAGTTTTTGTACTGCTTTTAATCCAAAAAATACATGTTCGCGAATGGAAGGCGTAGTAAGAAGCTATTTATTGGGGCTATATCTGGCCCCATAGCTGCAAATTGGAAAAATTCAATTCCTATGGTTGTCTCAACAATAATATCTTGTAGTGAAATTTCTTGCTTTTCTTTAAGCTCTTTAATAGTTATATTTCATCAATTTTTTCATATGAATGCTGTTGCTATGAAAGACACTAAAGCAAACATAAAGCATATAGAAAAAATGAGAATTCTTCCTTTAGCAAATGTCCTTACCAACTTATCAGGAAAAGGGCATTTATTATTTTGGTTTCTAAGGTCATCTGGCTTTACAGTACTTCCATCTCCATAAATAAAAGGTGCATTAATAGCCAGCAATGTACTGCCAAATGGGCGAAATTCACCCATTTTGTACGAGATCATACTTCCGGAGTTTTTGTCTATTTTGCCGACCATGATGTCAAAAGCATCCATAACTCTATCATTGCTGTTTTTATTAATAGAAACTATTCCTGTACACCCAGCAAACTTTTGAACTCTGATTGCCGAATTTATTTGGTAAGGATCATTATAATCATATCCTTGGTTTATAGTGTATTCCAAAGCAATCCCGATTAAATATGCTGCATCGTAGCCAGAGCAAGTGTTGGCGAATGGTACACCATTATATCGAGATACTATCTCTGTGTAAGCAAATTCCCCCACTTTGCCGACTCAATTTCGCCCACTAACAGCCATCATTGGAACCGCAGTTTCCTTAACCTTATATTCATACAAAAAATCGTATTGAATTAGTGTAATCATTTCTTGGCTTTGAACTAAAATAACGAGATCTCCTTTCCTTAAACCCATATCATAAAGTTCTTCAATTGCATAATATAATACAGGTGGTAATAATAATAAAACTAGAAGCCTTGCTTGTGTATCAATAATTGTTTGCAATAAATCAGAGTAATTTTTTATGTTAGTTCTATTTAGATCTGCAGGAACCACTCTTGAATTTTCAGAATTTAGAATTTCTATGTTATATTGCTCTGCATTGCCAATAAGCGCTGAATATGCTGACTTTCCAGACACATCATCAGAATATAAAAAACAGATTTTCCTTCAGCCTAAAGCTTTAAGTAATAGCGAAGTCAGAGAGTAAATATAGCGGTTTGACATAACTACTCTAGTAAACAGAGGAAACAGTGATGTAGAATTTAATGAATAGTCATCAGCTGAAGATCCAACGACTGGGATAGTTAAATTTAAGCTTTTGAAGAGATCTATTTCTCCAATTGTCATTAAGGAGGTAGGCGCAGTATATGTGCTAATCCAAATTTATCTATATCTTTAAAGCAGGCTGTTGCAAATTCTTCATCATAAGTAATAACACCACAATCAAAAATAAAATACTTTATTTGGAAATGTCTTAAAATTCCAAGTTTGCCTTCGTTAATTAAACTTCATGCTGTATAAGCGCCATAATATACAAGAGGCGCAACGGTTATAGGAGGAGTTCCAGGGTTGGTAGAGCCTGCAGAGACTGTCATGTGCAAAATTTTTTTATCTGATCTTGGCACATCAGTAGCATTTCCAGGGTAAATAAAATCTTTGAAGATAGTTACTGATCCAGTAGTAACTGATCCAACTACTTGTCTTTGATTGCCCTGAATATTTATAATAGAGAATTGAGTTTTCTCGTTATATATCTTTAACAAATGCTTTAGCTCTTCTGCTGTTTCTGCTGTGTGATTTAGTAAATATTGTATTAAATTTTCAAAAGAGCTAATTAAAAATTGTTCTTGGGAAATCGCATATTCTTGTCCTGCAGCAGTCACAATAATCCCTCCATTAATTTTGCTTTTATAACCGCTATTTTGACTTAGTAATATCCCATCTCCTCTTGATAGGAGCTTTTTGGATTTTAGCGTTTCCTGAATTTTTAGTGAGAGAACAGAATTTGCAAAAATGTAACACAAAGCTGCACCTAAAGGCTTGATAATTCTGTTTACCAAATTTTCAAGAGTTGCCGATGATTCTATAGTTATAAAGTCAAAAGTCTCTGAATACTCTAGAAATTTCTGCTTGATGTATGCATTATCTTCATCAGTGATTACTAGTCCACGAGTTCAATTAAAGTAAGCTAAAATTGAAAAATATGCATTTTCTTGAGCTAGGTTTTATGGAATGATGTCATATGTTCATTCGTCATAGTAAGTGGAGTCGTATTTTTTTTGAGGAACGAAATGAATTTTGTTATTTTCTTTGCAAAGCTGAGAAAGAATCAATTGCTCTTCAAGGCTGTCGCCCACCTAAGGATCACCTAAAAAAAATGACAATCAATTTTTTAAAAAATTAATTAATTAATACTCGAATTTGATAAATTTTGTGGGAGAACTATACTTTTTTGCCTTATAAATGAGTTTATGTTGCTATATCAAAATAATAAAACAGAATTTTCGTTTTTGCTTAGTTAAAAAAAATGAACAAAAAGGCTAAAATATCGAAGTATTTTTCTGATATCGGATTTATAAAGATATTATCTTTTTTAGCAATGCTCAATTTGTGTTCTTCGTTTGAAATTATTATTGCTCAAAATGATATGAACAGGTTCAATCAAATTTGATTTGAAGAAACAAAATATCAATTTGAGTCAGTTGTCGAGTGGTATCAATGCGATTATTCTTTAATTTCAGACTGAGTTAATTCACATCCAAATGCCATTATCGTTCTTGATTTATCAGAAAGTTTTGAAACACAATTGAGCCTTTCTCAATTATGCAAAGAAAATAATAAAATTCATTTGGTTCCTCAGAAAAATCAAGAATCTCTTTACGACGAATGGACATATAGTATCTCTCCATCAAACTCAGCCCAAACCGATGCATATTTTGCGGCTTTAGCTTACTTTAATTGAACTCATGGACTTGTAATCACTGATAAAGATCATGCATACATCAAGCAGAAATTTCTAGAGTATTCACAAACTTTTGATTATATAACTATAGAATCGTCAGCATGCCTTGAAAAGGCAGTAAAAAGAGCTATCAAGCCTTTAGGAGCAACTTTGTATTACATTTTTGCAAATTCTGTTCTCTCATCAAAAATTCAGGAGACATTGAAATCCAAAAAACTCCTTTTAAAAGGAGATGGGATATTGCTAACCCAAAATAGCTGCTATGACTGTAAAAACAATGGAGCAATTATTGTGACTGCTGTAAGGCAAGAATATGCTAGCTCTCAAGAAAATCTTTTAATTAGTTTTCTAGAAAATTTAATTCTGTATTTATTGAATCAAACAGCAGAAACAACTGAAGAAATAAAACTTTTGCTGAAGATATATAGTGAGAAAAAACAATTTTCTATTGTAAATATTCAAGACAATCAAAGGCAAATAGTTGGATCAGTCTCTGCTGGATCAGTAACAATCTCGAAAACCTTGATTTTCCCTGGAAATACTACTGACGTGCCCAAATCAAATAAAAAGATTTTGCACACGACAGTTTCTGGAGGCTCTTATAACCCTGGAGCTCCTCCTCTATATGTCGCTCCTCTTTTATATTATTGCGCTTACACAGCATGAAGTTTAATTAATGAAGGTGCACTTGGAATTTTAGCACATTTTCAAATAAACTATTTTATTTTTGATTGCGGTTCTGTTACTTATGATAAAGAATTGACACCAGCTTGCTTTGCCAAAGATATAGATAAATTTGGGCTTGCACACATATCACCGCCTAGCTCTTTAACGACTATTGCAGAAATTAATTTTTTTAAAAACTTTAATTTAACCATCCCAGTTGTTGGGTCAGATTCTAATGATTATTCATTGAATTCTACGTCACTTTATCCTCTGTTTACAAGAGTAATTGTATCAAACCGCTATCTTTTATCGCTGAGTTTGCTTTTATTTAGAGCTTTAGGATGAAGGAAAATCTGTGTTTTATATTCAGATGATGTATCTTCGAAATCAGAATATTTAGCACTTATAAGCAATGCAGAGCAATATGAAATAGAAATTTTAAATTCTGAAAACTTAAGGGCGATACCTGAAGATCTAAATAGAACTAGTATAAAAAAATACTCTGGAACATTGAAGAAAGCCATGGATACAAATGCAAGACTTCTAGTTTTATTTTTTATGCCACCTCCATTATATTATGTCATCGAAGAGCTCTATGATTTGGGCTTAAGAAAAGGAGATCTCCTTATTTTTGTTGCAAAGGAAGCAATATTTCCAACGAGAATATACGATGATAATGCTGATGAATTAAAGATTAAGGAAACTGGAGTTCCAATGATATCTATTAGTGGGCGAAATTGAGTAGGTAAGGTTGGGGAATTTGCTTACTCGCAGATATTATCTAGATATAATGGTTTTCCACTTCCCAGTACTTGCTCTAGTTATGATGCAGCATATTTAATAGGGATAGCTTTGGACTACATGATAAACCAAGGATTTGATTATTCTGATCCTTACCAATTAAATTTAACAATCAGAGCTCAAAAGTTTACCGGGTGCACAGGAATAGTTTCTATTGACAAAAGCAGCAACGATAGAGTTATGGATGCTTTTGATATAATGACCTGCAAAATAGATACAAATTCTGGAAATGTGACAACATACAAAGTGGGAGAATTTCGCCCATTCGGCAGCACAATGTTGAGTATTAGCACACCTCTCATTTATGGAGATGGAACTACAGTAAAGCCAGATGACCTAAGAAACCAAAATAATAAATGCCCTTTCCCTGATAAGTTGGTAAGAGCATTTGCTAAAGGAAGAATTATCGTTTTTTCTATCTGCTTTATGTTTGCTTTAGTATCTTTAGCTGTCACAGCATATATAGCGCTTTCCCGAGGATGGCGCCATCCTCGGGAAAGTCAACTAAGCATCCACACGGGAACTGGGAGTTCCAGGCGTGGATGCCATTTTTGACATGTGGGATCCAAACTTCCACATGTCAAAATGGCATCCACACGTGGAACTCCCAGTTCCCGTGTGGATGCCTTCCTGGCTTTCCCGAGGATGGCGCCATTCCGCGCCATCCTCGGGAAAAGCGCTATATATGAAAAAAATGATGAAATATAGCCATTGAAGAGCTTAAAGAAAAGCAAGAAATGTCGCTGCAAGATATTATTGTTGAGATAACCATAGGCATTGAATTTTTCCAGTTTGCGGCCATGGGACCAGATATAACCCCAATAAATAGCATCCTAGCAAAAATTAGTAGCTCTCTTTCTTTCAGCTTGGAAAATATCTTTGCTCTCCAGAAAGGGATATTTTGAATTCTAATAGATGGAGTCTTTGGGGCTATTTTATTTTGGCTAGTTTTATGCTTAGTTGTTCTACTCAGATTAGATGAAAAATACCCCAGTGTGACAGCTTTCAGATTTTTAGCTTGGCTTGCAGACTATTTAATGCCTATTTTAGGCGACTTGTGCTTTATGAACCACTGGCTACTCTGTGCAGACCTTTGTGGCAAGAATTGCAGCACATGGTACATATACATACAGCTCCTCCATTTTTAATGATAAAAACTGTGGTTCAAGTCATATTTATCGTCATGAATAAAACAGTTAAAAGGGCTGATAGCACTATCCATGGAACCTTTTTTTCTCTTCTAATGGTGGCGTACATTGGATTTATATTTAGATATAAGCCCTATAATTATCCAAGACTGTGCTGGTGGCAAGCTTTGAGCTTAATTGGTGTGGTCTGGCTTTCTGTGATCTCGACAATCTCATCAAACACTAAAGGAAACGCGTATATTTATTTTTCAGTAGTGTGTGTAGGATGAATAATAATTGCTCTTGTCGGAATTTATGTGCAAAGAAGAAAGTATCCCAGCCTTCTGTATCGGAAAAAAGGCTTAGATACAACTCATTTATTCAAGTTCGCATTTACTTTTGGTAAGCACTCCAAGAATGCTCTTGCAAAAATCGTCCCGGATCGTCGTCCATCATCTGTAGATTTAATGCCGAAGGATTTTTCAATTGCAAAGGAAGTTGATTAATTTAAGACTTTAGAAATTTAATATATTAGAGTATTAAATTGAAAAGTTATATCTATTTCAATAATAGTGTTTATTGCTTTGGAGGATATAATCGTATTTATTTAACTCTATCAGAGAGATTTGATTTAAATGAAAACCGATAAATTAAATTACCATTGCAATAGTGCAATATTTAACAGGGATATTGTGATTTCTGAAAGTAAAAATAAAAATCTTTTGAGATATTCAATTGGTAGCAACACTTTCGGAGCAATTCCTTATGATTTTAAGCTAAAAAATGCAAAATTCTTATAAGTGCAACGAGACTGTATTTAATTGAATGTGATTATAATGGATCAATCTATGAAAGCGAATTGTCAAATGACACTAAAATATTATAGATATAATAAAATGGAACTTAAGCCATGCTGAGCAGCAAAATGCTTACGACAGGTTGCTTTTGTATGCAAGTGTACAAATCCTGAAACTTACACATGCGAGCATCACTTAAAACAGCACACCAAAGACCCTGGTAAAATTCATCAATTAAACCCTCTTCTCTTTGATCCAATATATGGAACCAAAGAAGCAATATGCAACTATATCTCACAAGAAATCAAGAAAAAGGAAGAGCTAAAGAAAGATCTCTTAAATTCTTTTAGCAATCATTTTTGTGATCTAGAACAAAGAATGAAAGAGTTTCTTAAGAAAGTAGACGTAGAGATAGAAGAATTGCAAAAATATATTGACAAAGTTAATCATGTTGAAGCAGTATACCTTCAGAACAGGTATGGCTCGACCTGAAACTCCCCCTCCCCTCCCCCACCCCCTGACGGTTTCAGTTTGAACGAAATTGTTAATTCAAAATGCCAAGTCCCTCACTAAGGATTTGACAAGTCAAATTCAATTTGTAGATTTCAATAAAGCCGAAACCACCAAGGGATAGGGGGGAGGGGAGGTTCTCAGGTCGATCTAAAACCGTGCTCACGGTATATCCAAATTGGAGAAAGACCCATTGATAAAATCACTTTCTTTAAATCGTGAAAATGCGGTTTTAAGGGTAAAAAAATTTATTCCAGAGAGCACAGTTCCACCGAATTATGCTAAAGAAATTTTTGGAAAAAGCAAGTTTGTCAAGAAAATGATAAGCTGCTTTATTGAGGATAACTTGCTGAACAAGATTTTACAAATAGACAGCTTTCTTGAAAACTGCAAAGCAAGTGCCAATGAAAATGCAAATGAGCTAGTGAAATTGCAGAGTTATATTCAGGAACTTATAGGAGATACTGACCCCCCCCTCCGTGAGTAAACAAAATCATTAGAAAAATCGCTATTTTTTGCCCGAAAACCCACCCTCCGTGAGTGAACAAAAATTTTTTTAATAGAAAAATTTTTTATGGAAAAAAAAATTTGATATATAAGTGATAATTAGCATAATGAAATCTAGTGCTAATTCTGTTTAATTTTAAAACAAATTGCGTTTCAAAACATAAATTTTATAAATTAAATAAATATTTGCTTTCCAATTTTTGCGAATTAGGATTTTTTTAAATTTCGAAAAAAATATTTTTTATAAAATTTATATATAAATTGTTTTAAAAAAAAAAAAAAATTAACCCCCTCCGTGAGTGAACAAAATTTTTTTGTTCACTCACGGAGGGGGGGGAGTGAGAAAATTATGCAAGAGCTTGAAGAGGGCAGCTTAGAAAACAAGAGTAAGGACTCTGATATTTATAGCTCTGATAAATACTCGAGTGGAAAAACTGTTGAGATGACATTCGGTAAAAAAGATAAAGAATCAATCAAAAAGCCTGCAGATCCAGAAATAGATGAGACAAGCAGCAATATTTACCTTATTGATGATAAGAATTTGCTTATTTATGACACTGATAATGAAAGGGAAGAGGTGATACCTCTAGAGACTGAGGAGCCGTTCGACCCAGGCACATGCATTGCTAGGCTTCCAAATGGCGAATTGTTCTGTTTCGGTATACACCCTCCATCTTCAGGATTTGCGTTGATAATTGGTAAAAATTATGAAATTCGAAACCTGCCCATTGGAACACCTTGTAACTACTCCTCAGCTACCTATTTTAACGGGAGTATTTATTGTTTTGGAGGGATAGATGTCAATTACCCTATTCATTCAGCTTTATCAGATAGGTTTGATTTAAATGAAAATCGATGGAATAAGCTAACTCCAATGACTCAAGTGGATGCCTATTGCAATAGCATCATAATTAATGGAAATATCTTGATTTCTGGATGGCTAAATAAGAATCTTTTGCGATATTCAATTGATACCAATTCTTTCACGACTATTCCTTTCGAATTTATGGCAGAGAAAAGAAAGCTCCTGATAAACGCAGAGAGGCTGTATTTGATTGAGTATGGTAATAATGGGTCAGTTTATGAATGTGGAATGGGAAGCGATACTGACTGGGCACGAGTTTCTGCTTCGCCAAGCAGCAATCTTCCTTGGCAAGTTTATATTTTAAACAACAAAGGAGAATTCTATATTGGGATATTTGAATATAGTTTCTTCGAAAAACATAAAAAGAGATACTACAAGTTTAATTTAGATGAAAAACTGCTAAATGAACTGAAAAATAAGCAGCTTAAATTTTAATTTAATAAATTCATTCTCAATGGTATATCGCTCTATAAAAATTCCCATTTATATACCTAGAAGTTTAGCTAATATGAAAATTCCAGAGCTCTCCTTGATATTGCTCCTTAAAAGATTAATATAATAGCAAAGGAGCTGCTGGTCATAAAGAGCCTATACCGTTATTTCATATAAGTTTAAATACTATACCATACCAAAAGTTTAGAAATTATACCAAATTCAAATAAAACTTATGAATATCTCATCTTATTTAACTTAAAGATTGAGTTTTGAATTGCCTAAAATAATAATGAAATGCAAAACTTAGGTATCTGAACCTTTTATCCTTGCCAATAAATTCAAATTCTTAATCTTAGTAGAGCAGTGAAATCATTGAAATACTGCTATTTCAATAGAATAAATATTGCAAATGACTCCCTGCTAAATATACTTCTGGTACAGTTTGCAAATTATAACTTATGATTTTAAAAAAAAATTATACGAAATACTTAAATTAACATATTTTTCAGCTTAAATGAGCTTGCATATTAAGTAGAGACGAAACTGAATTCAGAAATTTAGATTTCAGCTTAAATAGCATCTCACTGTAGACCTCTCGGAAATAAGGAACCGGTTCTTTATTCCCGAAAGGTTAAAATTTCATACGCAAAAAAATTATTTAACTTTTAAAGATTAAATTTACCTTAAATTTAGGACAATGATCAAATGCGACTGATTCTTCTTGATTTCTATTATTTCGCTTGAAATATCTTCAAAAGCTATAGAAATCCAATTTATTGCATTCTGTCTTGTTGGGTTTTTAATATTCCCTGCTTTAGTACGTTCATTTAAATTGCTTTCAATATATTCTGACTTCAGCTGATCAAGTTTTGCTTTAAAACTTCTGAAAATGCTAACGTCCAATGGCTGAATATATTTTGTGCAATTGCTGGGGATAGAAATATGCTTAATTCCCTTCTCTGTATATAACTCTCTTATGATATCAGAAGTATGTGATGTGCACTTGTCAGATATCATTAACTCCACATCATTATAATTTCTTAAAATATATTGCTTAAGAATTTCAATAGTTATGTACCCGTTTGAGCTATGTGCAACTTGGACATTAGGAGGAATTATTAATTTCTTTTCCACAGATTTTGGAATGCCAGATTTCTCGCTAAAAACAATAAGGGCTGGATCTTTATCTCCATTTGCCCGAATCGAAAGCAGCACTGTAAAAGCTTTTGATCCAATTGAAAGCACAGATTCAACTATTTCTTTATTGCCTTTATAATCCAAGTGTAAATTGACATGCTCCCCCATTCAACTCGAGTTTCATCAAAATTTGCTATTTTCCTCAATTCTATTTCGTTTTCACCCTTAATGCTCATGAGTTTATGGAAAAAGGACATTAAAGACTTAAAAATTTGCTCATCAGTTTTTATCTTGAAGGTACTTACTCTTTTTCAGCAGATTTCGTTTCGTTTCTTAAAGTTCAATGCCCAAGCATCGCTGGCTTTAAATTCCTCAATGCCATCTCTTCTGGCGATTTTTTTAGAGCATCAACTTGAAGATCAGAAGTTTTAACTTTCAATCCAGATTCACGCTTGCTGTTAAAAACTTCAATTAAGCTTTCTTCTATTTCCTTGTATTTAGGACCTGTAGGACCTGCTAGAGTTCTTTTTGAGTCTTTCTTTTCGCTGCTTCTTAAAACCTTCTTCTATTTTCTTCACGAGTCATTTTTTGAAAGTCTGCTTAAAAAGCCCATTCTCGATGCAAAATTCTGAAATTTTCATGCCTGAGACTTTAAATCTCTCAATATAGTCAAGCTTTTCTTGGATAGTGATTCTTTTTCTCTTGCTAAAAAATAAGCTACTACTCTCCATTAATTATTTTTAAAAAATTTTGGTTCCCTATTCTCGAAAGGTATAATTTATTTAGGGTATGACCTCTCAAGAATAAGGAACTCAATGAAATTTGATTGAAAAAACATGTTTTTTTTCTGTCACTGTAGACCTTTCGGGAATAAGGAACCGGTTCTTTATTCCCGAAAGGTTAAAATTTCATACGCAAAAAAATTATTTAACTTTTAAAGATTAAATTTACCCTTAAATTTAGGACAATGATCAAATGCGACTGATTCTTCTTGATTTCTATTATTTCGCTTGAAA
Source organism: Blepharisma stoltei (assembly GCA_914767885.1). Taxonomy (NCBI): domain Eukaryota; phylum Ciliophora; class Heterotrichea; order Heterotrichida; family Blepharismidae; genus Blepharisma; species Blepharisma stoltei. Next base: position 68,077 of record CAJZBQ010000059.1, on the reverse strand, counting down.
TATCTTCAAAAGCTATAGAAATCCAATTTATTGCATTCTGTCTTGTTGGGTTTTTAATATTCCCTGCTTTAGTACGTTCATTTAAATTGCTTTCAATATATTCTGACTTCAGCTGATCAAGTTTTGCTTTAAAACTTCTGAAAATGCTAACGTCCAATGGCTGAATATATTTTGTGCAATTGCTGGGGATAGAAATATGCTTAATTCCCTTCTCTGTATATAACTCTCTTATGATATCAGAAGTATGTGATGTGCACTTGTCAGATATCATTAACTCCACATCATTATAATTTCTTAAAATATATTGCTTAAGAATTTCAATAGTTATGTACCCGTTTGAGCTATGTGCAACTTGGACATTAGGAGGAATTTATTAATTTCTTTTCCACAGATTTGGAATGCCAGATTTCTCGCTAAAAACAATAAGGGCTGGATCTTTATCTCCATTTGCCCGAATCGAAAGCAGCACTGTAAAAGCTTTTGATCCAATTGAAAGCACAGATTCAACTATTTCTTTATTGCCTTTATAATCCAAAGTGTAATTTGACATGCTCCCCCATTCAACTCGAGTTTCATCAAAATTTGCTATTTTTCCTCAATTCTATTTCGTTTTCACCCTTAATGCTCATGAGTTTATGGAAAAAGGACATTAAAGACTTAAAAATTTGCTCATCAGTTTTTTATCTTGAAGGTACTTACTCTTTTTCAGCAGATTTCGTTTCGTTTCTTAAAGTTCAATGCCCAAGCATCGCTGGCTTTAAATTCCTCAATGCCATCTCTTCTGGCGATTTTTAGAGCATCAACTTGAAGATCAGAAGTTTTAACTTTCAAATCCAGATTCACGCTTGCTGTTAAAAACTTCAATTAAGCTTTCTTCTATTTCCTTGTATTTAGGACCTGTAGGACCTGCTAGAGTTCTTTTTGAGTCTTTCTTTTCGCTGCTTCTTAAAACCCTTCTTCTATTTTCTTCACGAGTCATTTTTTGAAAGTCTGCTTAAAAAGCCCATTCTCGATGCAAAATTCTGAAATTTTCATGCCTGAGACTTTAAATCTCTCAATATAGTCAAGCTTTTCTTGGATAGTGATTCTTTTTCTCTTGCTAAAAAATAAGCTACTACTCTCCATTAATTATTTTTAAAAATTTTGGTTCCCTATTCTCGAAAGGTATAATTTATTTAGGGTATGACCTCTCAAGAATAAGGAACTCAATGAAATTTGATTGAAAAAAAACATGTTTTTTCTGTCACTGTAGACCTTTCGGGATAAGGAACCGGTTCCTTATTTTCGAGAGGTCTACAGTCAGGAGCTGATTTAAGCAAAAACTTATACTTCAATGTTAGCTTGGAGGCAGCATTCTCAGAGGATTAAACTTTCTCATTCAAAATTATAAATTGCAATTTCAGAATCTGCGATTGAAAAGATACTTTATGTAGCAGAATTATTTTATTTAATGAGTATAAGCGTTCAGTTCATCCAAAGTTGAAGTTTTCTAAATCATCTGGCATTGTTTCAATTTAAAAATTTTTTCTCAGCATTATAGGGATTCCTACTTTATAATTCGGCTTCGAAGTGCAAATAATAGTCATTATAAGAAATTATACGGCCAGCAGCTTAGGAACTAATCTTTAAATAATCCAATCTCTCAAAAGATGAAATAGAGTATAGAATCTTTATCTATCGTCTAAGAGTAGATATATAATTCTTTATAAGAATTTAAAAATAGAGCTCCTTAATATTATACTTACTCCCCTCGTGAGCGAACAAATAATAAATCTTGTTCACTCACAGAGGGGGATTAATATTTTTTTTAAAAAATTATATAAAAATTTGTTTTCAGGAATTTGAAAAAATCCCATTCTCAAAAAATTGGTAAGCAAATATTTATTAATTTAATTTGTAAAACTTATGTTTTAAAATGCAATTTGTTTAAAATTAAGTAGAATTAGCTAGAGATTTCATTATAATAATTATCACTTATATACAAAAATTTTTTTCCATACAAAAATTTTGTTTGCTTTAGGAGGGTAGGTTTTTGTGTGCAACAATCAGGGATTTTTCTAATGGTTTTGCTCGCTCATGGACGGGGGAGTTAAGTAACATTTTGCAATAATGTAATGAGACATTATTAATAAATGGGAAAAGAGAAGATTTATGAGGATTTCTGAATAGAAGCATATCTTTTTTGATAATATCTTGCAATCGAAGCGGAAATGGAAGAATTGGCAGTCTAATGTTAAGGCTATTGCAGAAAAATGAAAAGTTAAATAATCTCTTAAATTCACTCTTTTAAAGTCTGGGAGTTTTTTTAATAAAAATTCTTAATTTAACGCATAGCAAAATTAATTTGGCTTTGTTTCAAAAGGACTAGTCAGAATATCTTCTACTTGAATCTCGAATTTGGCTAAAGTTTTATTATCTTTCTCTATAAAAAATTATTTTATTTAAATAAATAGCTAAAATCGGTTGATTGTTTTATTAGTAATTTTTTATTTGATTATGCATATAAACAGTTTTTTACAATTAAATCTGAAATTAAAAGTAAGGCTCCGACAATGCTTCAGCAAGCTTAGATGCTGTCTTGAATACACTTTTGCTTAATCTTTTTTGCAGTATAAGGCTGCTTTTATAATTGTCATTTTTATAAATATTTGAAAGAGAAGGCAATGTTTGCAATTTGCTTGGCTGAACAAATGACTTATTTAAAATTTTATATTTTGATTCTTTTTCAGGAGGTCTGATCTTTTTGTCTATCATTGACCTGTTCAATTCACTCAATTTCTTATCTTTGATTGCTTTAGCATTTACAAGCATCAAAGAATGGTTCCTTGACAGCTTTTGCGGGTTTATTTTTATTTTCGTTTGAAATAGGGTGCTTTTTAAAGTCGGAATTCTGCTGAATTTATTAGGCCTTTTTACCTTAATTAAATTCATTAATGTTTGCGGCTCCATAAAGCCTCGACCTTCAATTAGCATTGACCTCTCATCATGTGGCTTTGGGTTTAAATTCTGCTTTTCCATGTTCTGGCTGAGCTTATTAATTTCAGAGTCAATTTGGGCATCAATCGCACTTGTATTCAAATAAAACCGTCATGGAATTTGGCTTTCAAACTCAGTTTTGGCATAGGGTCTCATATTTAAGCCTTGCTGAAGAGCTCCAATGACCTCCCAAGCCTCTGTGGACACTAATTTCACATTTTTATCGTAGCTTGTTGTTATCAGTGTAGAGTTTTCAGTCATAAAGTGCAAATGGCGGATCGACTCTGAATGCAGTTTCATAGAAGATATTTGATAAACTAAATTCTTTGGGAGATCAGGCAAATCTTTTCCAAGCTGATTGCGTAAGCATTTTAGCTTGTTTTCTCTTCCATCTGAAGAAATAGGAGCAATCTCAAGAACGCTTATTAATTTTTCGAATGAAAAGGCTTTAAGGCATCCTTTTTCATCGCCTATAAATAAAATATGCCTTTTATTGTCATATTCTGTTGACTGTACATATGAATTCACCCCTTCTTGGTCTAAATTTAAAAACTTGTAAATATTACACCATTTATAAGGGGAGGGTGGAAGTGACCAAAGCTTTACTTCTCCACTCACATCACAAGAGAAAACCTAGCTCCCCGTTTAAATTGGAACATAAACATAAACATTGGTAAAATTTCATTTTTTTGGGTACTTCAACCCCTTTAAAATGGAAAAAAATTTTCAATAGGAAAATTTTCGTCGAGAATACTGATCAATTTACTAATTTTTCTAAAATTAGTTTTGACCATATTTAATGGAAAATTAAAAGTAGAATGCTATTTAAAGGATTTCACACTGAACTGATTATTTTTTAATTATTTCTTTCTAAAATAAATTAAATTTTAAGTGTTGTGCCTATTTTATATTTTGAATTTTTAAAAAAAAATATTATAGAGAAAAAATATAAATTTAATTTTTAAAAAAACAAAAATTAACCCCTTTTAAATTGAAACAGATTTTTTTTTTGTTCCTATTTAAAGGTCGGAGTAAGGGATAAAGCTCGACCACCTGAATAGCAGAAATCTCTCTATTATGGGAAAACTCATGGTCAGAAAGCTCACCTGCTTCTAGATCTCAGAATTTAACTGAGCCATCACCTGCACCAATTACTAGCATGTCAAGGAAATACACAAGTTTTAGTGAGTGAGCAATGCTTCAGACTTCATCTACGTAATAAAGAAGATGTGAGTCTGAAAGTACATTGTCGTCATGGACCATTATGACCATATCTAAGCTTGACGTTACAATTAAATTAAGCTGTGTTGACGAGCTAATGCAATTTATTTCTGCTTTATGGTCAGTTAATGACTTCATCAAAGCCCCATTCTTTATATTATACACTCTGACATGACCTTTCTGGTTCCCTAAAATGATTCTCTTTGCTAAATAATCCATTTCTGCACAGGAGATGTCTCCATCTGCAGAGGGTGCATAAAAATTTTCATATTTCCCTGTCAGTGCATTCCACAGTTTGACTTTGTTTACAATTGGTGTAACCATTTTTTGTGAATTTGGGGTGTAATAGCAGCCTAATGGGATGTTATCGTCAACCAGGTGAGGGCTACAGTTCTTATCATAATCATAAAAAACCAAAGACTTGCCTCCGAATATCAGCCTTTGCAGCTTGGGAATATACAAAAAATCATTCAATGAAAACCTTTCTCCAGATCGTTTTTCTTCAATATTAAATGTCTGCACGCAGCTTAAGTTTCTTATGTCTCATACTTTTACATATCCGTCAATGTCAGCAGAAATTATTTGAGGACTGTTTGGGAGTACTTTAACCCCTACCAATGATGCACTGTGGCCTTCAATAGTAAATGCTGCTGAGTCAATATACGGGTTTCATACATAAATATCATGATCAAACCCAGAAGAGAAAAGAAGCCGGTACTCAGAATTAAAGGCAAGAGAAAGGACTCCTTGAGTATGGCTGCTATAGACTCTGCGTGGTTTATTAGATATAGTATCTCATAAAATTACTTTACGGTCTAGCGAGCAGGAAAATAAAAACTCAAATTTTGGAATCGCAAAAATGTCAGTCACCAGGTCTTCGTGGCCTTCACTTAAGACTTGGGCTGGAAAATTTGACTCTCGGTCTTCATAGTTCCAGATCTTGATGTCTCCTTCACTGTCTCCTGTATATAAAATCCTGTTCAGGTAATTTCATGCTACTGCTCTCTGAGGCTCTTTACAGTAAAGTATTGGGTATCCACCCTTGTGGTTCATTGAGTGAAAGTGAGACCCATTTGTGCCTCAAGATCTAATAGTCCCATCATTGCATAAGGTTACTAAATATTGATACTCAGGCTCAGGTAAAAATGCAGCATTATTTACTATTACCCTCGGTCAAACCTGGCTGGGTCTACATGACTCTACGACTCTACCTTGAGTCTAGCTCTACCTAGCAATCCGGCTCTTGACTCTAGCTGGCTCTACCTAACAGTCTTGCAGTCTAGCAGTCTGGTTCTACTGACTTTTCAAAACCTAGGTAATATATTTTTGTAGAGCAATGAAGCCAGGTAGGGTGAGACTACCAGGTAGACCCAGCAGAGTCAGGTAGAACCAAGTAGAGCTAGACTGTCAGGTAGAGTCATTAGAGCTACATAGAGCAAGGCTGCCAGACTGCCAGGTAAAGCCAGTAGAGCCAGACCGCCAGGTAGTGCCAGATAGTCAGGTAGACCCAGCCAGGTTTGACCATACCCTTCTTGGGCCTTTGTATAGATATGAAGCTTGATGTATATTGATTTGTTGAAATTCCTCATTTTGTACTTGTAGCTCTTTTCCCATAGTTTTTCCCGTTTCTGGATTATAAAATTTGACGATATGTGTATAGTCCTCAATCACCCCAATTCTATCAAGTGTCTCCATCAGCACAAGCCTTTCAACAGTCATGCTATTAGGACAAGCAATTAAAACAGGACTGAGTGAGTAATTTTTAATGACATCAGTTCGGGTCTTTTTCATCGCATTCAGAGCTGTAGCTTTTTCAATGATATAATTCGTGAACTCTTCTCATTCAACTATCCCATTTTTATTAATATCAATGTCTTTGAATAGCTGAATAATTAGTTTTAGCATGATTTTATCTCGGTTTTCTAAGTTTGGCTTCCATTGGTCAAAATAAAACCTCAAGCTGTTTACAAAATCTTCCAAATCTAATGCGCCGCTTTTTTTATCGAATTCTTTTTTTATTTCACAGATCGTGAACGAGTCAAGGTTCATTGTTAAGTCCAATAGCAGTTCTTCTTCTAATTCCAGCTTATTTGCATATGCAGCTCTTTCCGATGGCAATACCGTCGGTTTTCTCTCGAGCCTTTCCTGCATTATTTTAAGCTCAATTTTATAAAATATGATTTTAAGGTACTTATTTAATATCAAAATACTTTATTGGTTCGGAGCTTGGCAAATTAGGCATCTCATTGATCTGATCTGTGACATGATCATGCTTTTATCTTCAGTTTCAATATTAAACTCATTCAAAGTGTCTTCGAAAAGTGCTGAATAAATATTGAAATCCTTTTCCAAAATCCCCAAGTTTTGATGGGCAGCTTTGATTTTCCTCCTAAACTGTAGCGTGGCACATCCGTTGAAGACTTTATTCATCCCATTCAAAATCATGTCAATGTTGTTTTTTGTGAAATATCTTCGTAGTGGGCACTCAGTGGACATGACTTTCTTATACAAGCTCTGTGTGAAGTTGCTTCAGAACTCATCCCCTCCATACTTGCCTACCAGGTTTTGCTTTTTTACCTTCAAAAGCTCAGTGTTCATGTTCATTTCTTCAATTCTGCCGATAGCATCAGTAAAACATCGATTGATGTGGTCATTGTTTTCATCAGTCCACAATGCATTAGAAGTGGGAGGAGAAAGGTGAGGAGACTTGTCACTGCCGCTGGATGGCTCCCCAAAATCAATGTTCTTTAAGCAATACCGGGTTTGGTATGATTTGATGCTTTGTTCTTCGATATCTGCACATGCAACTTCATTAAAAGGCTTCAGATTCAAGATCTGCTCAAGCCTCTGGTTCACCCGATTCCAGCGCTCCACTATTCCTTGTGTAGACTTGTTGGCTGGGCTTGGAGGCGGTCTAGGAGACCTTATTACGAATGGGCAAGCTTGTTTTTCTTCTGAAATGTTTATAGCGATCGGGGATGACCGATACTTTAGCGGAGAACTTTCTGAGCTTTTTCTGCTGCTTGTAGAGACTGTTTCCACTTCTGAGCTTTGCCTTGACTTATTGATTTTGCTACGCGGTTGGCCTTTTCGCATGCTGTTGATAGACGGAGACCGGTTGTGTGTCGAAATTTCTTTACAATCTAGCAGGTACCATTTATAGTCTTTATCATGGATAAAGTCAAGCACAATCCCTTTTAGCTCCTGGTTCTTATAAATGTTGATATTCAAGAAATCAACGATTTCTGCCACAATTGGATCTAGGTCTCCAGCCTTAATAGGATCCTCAACCACAAGTATGCTATCTGGAGCTTTGGTGTTGACAATCAGCCCATGCTGGCTATCAGGATTTCTGAATTCTTGGTTTTTCATTGACAGTGTCCTTTCGAGTTTTGGCTTCTCAGAAATGCTGGCACGGGCTGTCATATTGACTTTGAATGGATTGTTAACTGACCTTGAGGTTTTGAGAATCATGTTAGTGTACTTGAAATCTCCCAAAATGGACAGACTTTTTTTCTTCTGATAGGCCGCTGGCTTTTTAGCTCCTTTGGAGTGCTTCATTTGTTGACGGTTTATGATGGTGCAGTACTTGGTTTTTAGACCTGCCCTTCAAATCGCTCTTGTAACAGAAGTCGGCTTGGATTTGCACTGGACGCAACATTGGATCATGGCTGGCCAGTCTGTTGAGGACTTTCAGAAGAACTCAGCGCTTTCGCGAGAGTTAAGCAGGATACTTTCTCTGTATAAAGTTTTATAGAAAAAGACATCACGCCTTGAGGTTTTTGTATTTCGATCAGGATAGAAGAAATCATTGTCACTGCAGGCTCGTGAGGTGATGGTGCCATTTTCATCTGTTTTTAGAAGGTAAAGTGAGGCTGCATTGTCTATTCGGATTAGAGTTGTTGGTATGTTTACATTAATGTCACTCGAATTTGCATGAACCCTTATCAATTGAGTTTTTCCCCCAGGTAAATTTATATAAAAAAAATATTATTTATTTATGTTAAGTATATACTGCAAAAAGACTGTATATGCCGAGTCGCTGGCCATCTGGAAGATTGGGCAGATTACTGAGGTTTCTCTTAAGAGACTCTTCTTCCAAATGGCTGCTCATGGCTGTTGTGACGCTTTTTATCGATGTCCGCTTAAATGGGAAAGATAAACTCGCTGGGAGAATTTTGTGTTCGTCCATGGATTTGTGGATCTTTTATTTATCCAGGACCATCAGAAATATGGATTTTCTATGCATTGTTCATTTTAGCATTCTCACAGGAGAATTTGGTATTTAATTGAAAATTTATGGGAATTTTAGATGATCTAACAATAACTATTATTCGCCAGCTATTATATCATTATAAAACAAAATGGATATTTTGATGCTATCAGATTGAATAAAGCATGGAAAATACTAATTAAACTTTTCTAGGTGTCTTTATTAACAACTATTCCCTTTATTTAAGATTTTAAATTGCCTTTTAAAAAATTATAAATTAATGCTAGTCACAATAATATTTTTAATTCTGTCATAACCAATTTAATTAGATCTTCTTTCAGCTTTTATATGCATCTATGATAAAGACCTTCATCCCTCCTTAATATCTCCGCTTATATCGCAATAAATTTATTATAAAATTATTTATAATGGATCAAGCATTAATTACTCAAAAATTAGTTACTTTGCTGACTCAGTGGCTGACATATCAAGCTTTTCATTAGCCTTATCTGAGACATAATCATTTCTTTATCTCCCTCTTCTACGTTAAACTCATTGAGTGTGTCTTCAAAAAACCCTGAATAAATCGCGAACTCACTTTCAAGAATCCCCATATTTTCATGAATCGCTTTAATTTTCCTTCGAAACTGCAGACTCGCACAGCCGTTAAAGACCTTATGCATCCCACTGGTAATCATTGACAAATCTGAGCTCAAAAAATGCTTTTTCAACGGAGAGCCAGTCGACATGATTTTCTTATATAAGCTATCAATAAACATCGTCCAAAACTCGTCCCCTCCGTATTTCCCGATTAAATTCTGTTTTTTTACTTTCAGCAGCTCTTTATTCATATTCATTTCTTCGAATTTTTCTATTACATCAGTTAAGCATTTATTAATATGCTCATCTTTTTCATCTGACCATAAGGAATTTGACGTGGGTGGGGCCAATGGGGAAATATCATTGACGCTGGATTGCTCACTATCAGGCATGCTGTTTTTCATTGTAAGTCTTGTTTGGTAAGCCTTGATGCTCTGTTCTTCTATACTTGCATTTTTTAATTTATTAGGGAGACTTTTGCTTATCACTGATTCAAGCTTTTCATTTATTTTGTTTCAGCGCTCGACAAGATCTTGGGCTGATTTTTTAGTCATGCTTGGAGATGGCGGCGGAGGAGGAGATCTCATGATGAATGGGCAGGATTGTTTTTCGTCAATGTCTTCGTCAGTCTCAGTCTTGTGGCTTTTGAATTTCAGCTTAGTTGTGTCAATACTGAGCCTTGTTCTGGTCTCTTTTCCGATAATCTGTGCTTTCCTTTTATTTTTAATTACGGCGTAGTTACTTACTGTTGAAATTTCTTTGCAGTCTAGCAGAAACCACTGCTCGTCTTGATTTCTAATGAAATCAAGCACAATTCCTATCAGCTTTTGGTCTTTGTAAATATTGATATTCAAAAAATCAATTATTTCATCAACTAGTGGCTCTAAGTCATTTTCCTTTATAGGGTCTTCTACTACGAGAAGATTCTCTGGAGCCCTTGTGTTTACAATTAGTTCATTTTGGCTACCTAAATTCTCCTGAGGATCAGGAGCTGGCTTTTCTCGGCTCTGTAAAGTAGCGGCACGGTCAAGCTTTTTCTTATCATCAAAGCTTTTTCGAGTTGTAACGTTGACTTTGTAAAACTAAAGTTAAAAATTATTGTGGGTATAAGCAGGCAAATCTACTAGTTGTCTCACCTTGGCTCCAAATGGTCACCTTTTTGGATTCCCTACCTGAACCACTTTTCCAAGGGATACCTCTAGCTCAGAGCCACCTCTGTAAAGCGCCCTGATGAGAAATGCCATGTGCTAGGCAAAACCTATTTACCCATCTGGCAGGAACATGAAAATCTTCAGCTAGGCAAGGCATCCCAAATTTAAGACCTACTTCAAAAAATGCAGAGCCCTGATAGCTTCATCAGGATGATTTCAACCTGCTCCATAGGAGTTCACCTCTCTGAGTCCAATTCCTCATCCTCAGTATTTTATTTCTATTGACCTTGTAAGGGTTGTTGATAGATCGAGAAGTTCTGTGAATCATATTGATGTACTTGAAATCTACTTGACTTTTTCTATGATACATGCTCGGCATTGTGCACTTTTTAGGAGCTTTTGGATCTTGGTTAAGCTGCTGACGATTTATGATGGTGTAGTATCTTGTTTTCATTCCTGCCCTCCACAGTGCTCTTGTAACTGAAGGCGGCTTCGTTTTAGATTGGATGCAGGTTTGAATTAAAGCTGGCCAGTCTTTAGATGACTTCCAGAAAAGCTCAGCGCTTTTTCTTGAATTAAATACAGTGCTTTCTTTATAAAGGGTCTTGTAAAAATAAGTTGCTCCTTTTTTAGTCTCTAACTTTCTTTGTAAATATTTTTACTGTTTTTTATTTTTATTAAAAATAATTAATTTATTTTTAATTTATTCAGCTGGGGCAGAAAGGATGGAAAAAATCATCATCACGACAAGGACGAGAAGAAATTTTGCCATGCTCGTTTGTTTTTAGTAAATATAAAGACTCGTTGTCAATTCTAATTAATGTGGTAGGAATGTTTGCATTGATGTCGCTAGAATTTGCATAGACTGCAAAAAGGCTGTAAATCCCAAGCCGTTGACCATCTGGAAGCTTAGGCAAAGAATTTAATGTCATTTTGACTGTCTCAGTTTCGAAATGTTCAGCGTTGGCTTCTGTGAATCTCCTTTGTGAATGCCTTCTAAAATGAGCTGGCAATGCTCCTGAAGAATTTCTAAGCTCGTCCATCATTTATATCTTTATAGAAATTTTAAGCAGTCAACGATTTCAAGGTTTAAGACTAATTCAGCTTACTCCCCTGGCTAGCGAGAAAAACCATCATAATCCGTATTTTAAATCAGCCCATCAATATTGCCCCAGGATTCCTCATCCTTTTGCCCACATTGCAGATTCAAAATGCTTATAAGCCAAGTGAATCATTTGGTTCTACAGCAACATCTAAACACTAATATTTTTTAGATTTATATGAATATTTAGCCAAAATATAAATATATAAGCCCTCTTTTTTAAATTTCTAGTCTAATCTAGCTTGATTGACACCAATAAGTAATTTATTGTAGCACATAATATAAAGTTGCATAAAAATAATTTTTATTCGATTTTTCATCTACCATATCTATATTGTAAATCTGAATAAAATTTAAAAAAAAAAACTTTATAAAAATTTTGCTCACTAACTCAGGTGATTTAGCTATAAGGGATAGCTAGAGTAGATTTTGTCTTAAATATTGAAGTTAGATCAATTATAGTTTATCATTTATTAAAATTAGCATAAATAAAACTCATTTAAGTTTTGAGAAATAGATGAAAAAGGTTAAAATTACTTTAGACTATCAAAAATATTTTTAAATAGCTCCCAGTCTTCAAATCCAAGGTCGTCAAGAAATTTACTATGGAATTATAAAATCTATATTTATAAGGCGAATTGATAAAATGTCATTGCTATAATATTATAGAGCGGGAGAAATGCTAATTTTTATTGATATATAAATGTTAAATTATCATAAATCTTCTTTTTCTTAATCCTTCAAAGTGTAGCATTAGTTTCTCAGTTGGCTTGTAATTTATTGTTTATGCGCTAGAAAATCATTGATAAAATCTTCTGGAAATTTGTTTCCACAGATGATGCAATAAATATCTGTCGGATTCACTTTGATATCATCTAAGGATGTGGAGACAAAAGCCTTAAACATTTCAAAATGCTGTATCTGCCAGCAATTAGGGCATTTTATATTATTACTTACTCTAGCCTCAATATTTTGCCAGCTTTTATAGAAATTAACATTAAAAAGATTTAATATAAAAATTAATTAATAATTAATTTTTATTCAATAATTAAAACCAAAACTAATCTAGAATTTTTGAGGCTAGTTAGTTCAGGACTGCTTGGCTCTGTGATTTGATTTGCTGGTCTGGTAGAAAAAAGGCTTTCTGCTATTCTATTATCAGTAGCTAAATTATCTGTTGAGAAGCTGCTCTGGTCAATTGCTTCAGAGCTTTCTGTTTCACTAGTAAGTGGAAATTCAATTGATCTGCTAACAAAATACTCTTTTAGCCACCCTTGCATTGTGCTATCAATATCCATTAGAGCTTCAATTCTTTTTCTTTCCTCTATGGAACTTTCATGTCAAGATTCAATGCTAAAAACGTTATTGCCCTCACGAGCAGTCTTGATTAGATTATCAAAGGCATGCTCTAATCGTATTGGTGATGAGCTACCAAAAATACTCCTGCACTGGAAGATCATTCACTTTGTGGTGAACTTTTCAGTAGGTCTAGCCGCAGCCGGTATATTTGCCTCTTCGAGACTTCAATCTTGAGTGGATGAGTGACTTAATTTCAGAGATTAACTTCTTGAAATATATCGGATGCTAGAGTGCCTTTCTTTGGCAGCTACATGGAGAAGACTGCTCTCCTAGTCTCTGGCTGAAACATTAACGTATCAGTAGAGGATGCCAAAGATTCCTTAAGACACTACTAGGCACCTCCATTTAGAACCACATGATATAGCCAAATCTAGTCAGATGCATATCTTTTGTTTCTCTACTTAGAATCCGTTCCAATTCGCTGTAGCCTTAGGTTTTTGACTGTTATGCCAAGACACGTGTCTCCATTTTAATCTGCCTTTTTCGCGAGCAGACACCTTTTCTTCTTCCACTCGCATTTGGCTTTGACATTGTGAAGAGATAGGAACTATTTTTATTTCACTTATAGCCTCAAGGCTAAAAATATCCTCACTTTCACGGGCAAACCCTTTCTTTTCTTCCATTTGAATCTCAATTTGGTTTTCTAAATAAGCAGGAGCCATTGTTAATCTTCGAGCTATAAGCTGGTTGATTTTTTCATGGACTTCATTCATAGTAGGCCTTATTTTAGGATCATGAGTAACCATCTCTAAAATGATTTTGATGAGCTCTTCGCTATACTTTTTCCCGAGCATCTCTGCTTTTATTTTTTCCCGATTTTCTGCCTCACCTTCCTCGAATGTGGAGTTTATATTTTTTGTCAAAACTTCATAAAATGTTTTACCTAACGAATACACGTCCTCTTTCTTTGGATCAATTTCAGAGCTTTTGGGTCCTTCTTTTCACTTTTCCAGCATTAATGGTGACATATAGTTTTCAGTCCCTTCTATTGTGTTGAGATTATTGCACGTCACATATCTTCTTTTGGCGCCTCCGAAATCGCCGATCTTTCACTCATCATTTTCACAGACAAAAATGTTTTGTGGCTTTAAGTCTCTGTGCGCCACATCTATTGTTTTTCAATGGAGCAAAGCCAAGACATTTGTTATCGTTGCGAATTTTTTTAGCAGGAAGTCTTCAGTCCAGTATTCACCTGTTTTACGCATAATTACTTTTTCAAGACTCTCCTGACTGCAGATCTCCATGAAAATTAGTACTTTTTTCTTTATTTCCATGTGATGGTAGAATTGGACAATGTTTTTGTGAAGCTTCCCCACGAATTGAAGGATTTTGGCCTCTTTTTTGATGCGCTCATTTGATTTGATTTCATGATATTGTTTCATGATTGCGTATTTTGGATAACCGCAGCCTTTGCTATAATGCTTAAATTCTACTTTTTGCACTAAAGTCTTCTAATTGAAAAAGATTGTTTTGATGATGTTGAAATTTCTATAATACTCTTTTCGATTTCTCATTTCTATAAAAATTAATATAGAATTTACAATTATTTTTATTAATAAGATTAACAAAAAGATTTTTCAAATTAAAATTAAAGTTTAATCATGATTATTTGAAATTTAGGAAAATTGAAAATAATTTTCTTCTCTTAATTATGATTTAGGAATTTCAAAAGCTTTCCTACTCATTTTTTATATTTTATGCATAAGGGCTTAGGCATACATTTTATCTAAATCTATTTGCACCAATAAGCATTAAAGTATGGAAAAGTTATATAACTTTTATTAATTAGAAATTGTTTAGCAAGTCTAAAATTATACCTATTAATTTTTGCATTTACAATTATTATTGTGTAATTTTCTGAATCAGTTCTTGAGGGTATCTATTTCCACAATGGTTGCAGCAAATATCTGTAGCATTTTGCTCAAAAGACAAACATGTCGTAAAATATGATTCAAATTCCTCCCACTCAACCTCAAGCCCACAGCTGCATCTTACTTTTCCATTATGCAAATAGCTTTGACTGATTCCTAGATTTTCTAGCCCATTCAAAACCAAGGTTTCTCCATTTAATCTTTCAGCCTGACCAGAGTTCTCCTCTACATCCATCCCATTAGAAAAATAATCATTGAATTCTTCCAAAGTAAAGTTGCCAGAAAAATCATGAACAGTTTCTGTTTCATGGGCTGACGAAGATGAGGCATAATAGTCAGAAATTCTCATTGCTGGCCTTCTTCCTTCTATTGTACTTTGAAGGATTGAATTAACATTTATAATCATGTTAGCTTCTCGAGCTGAGCTTTTTTCTTCTTCAACTGGCATTGCATCCTGGATTTCTGAGTATTCTAATTTTGCAAAAGCTTCCTGGAGCTCTCTCAGTCTTTCTCAAACTTCTTTCATAGAAGGCCTTTTAATAGGATTGTGTGCTAGCATGCTTAAAACAATGCTTATCAGCTCTTTACTGTGCCCTAACATGCCACGACGTACTTGTTTTTTGCTTTGTGTCTCATTTTGTGGAAATTTCTCATATAGGCTCATACTGGCGATTTCATAAAAAGTTTTGCCCAGTGAGTACACATCTTCTTTCTTTGGATCAATATCATCGCTCTTAGGGATTTTGAGGTTGTACTTTTCTATTAAAAATGGGGACATATAAAGTTCTGTCCCTGCAACTGTATTAGGCTCATTGCATTTAATAAGTTTTTTTGCTCCTCCAAAATCGCCGATCTTCCATTCATCATCTTCGCACACAAATATGTTGTCAGGCTTGATGTCTCTATGGACAATATTGATTAGATGAAGGTAAGCTAAAACTTCTGAAACCGTGATAAAATTCTTTATAAGTTGGCTTTTATTTCAGACTTCTCTTCCATTATTTTGTAATATCATGTAGGCAATGCTGTCTTTGCTGCAGGTTTCCATGAAAATTGTAAATTTGCCTCCAATTATCATGTGATGGTAAATTTTTACAATATTATTGTGTAGCCTCCCGACGTATTCTAGGATTAAGGCTTCTTTTTCAATACGTCTATTTGATGCCTCATTGTATCTCTTCATCACTGCAGTTCTAGGGAAGCCTAAATTTTCCTGGTAATGCTTAAATTGTACAATTCAAATAATGGTTTTTGTGCTTTTCCTTGAAATGTCTTTAATCATTGTGAAGCTACTGAAATAGGCATCTTTTTGATCGACCATTCTATAATTATTGTATATTAGATGGCTTCATATTCAATTAAAAGTTCGTTCTTATAAGGCTGATATTTCTCTTACAAAGGCTTAATAGCTATTATTAAAGAACTGGAGCTGCTTGTGAATTAAATTTTCATATAAAATTAATAGCTTTTAAATAATTAATACTTAAAATTAGAAATTGATGAAATAAATATAGTAAATTTATCTATGCTATTTTAACCTATATAGATGGTTTTTCAAGAAATTCATGGATTTTGAAGTCCTTACCCACATTTTTTGGCAAAAAGACCACTTTCTTGCAAACTTGACTCAATTGAGTTTTATACATGTGAAATTCCCCTTTCAAATCTTTCGTTTGGTAAAAAAATATGAAATTTGAGATCGGCCACAAAGCAATTTGTCTTAGAGGTATAAATAGAGGCACCCAGACATTATTTACGAATTCACCGACCCTTACCCCTTGGCTTTGGAATATCATTTTATATCGATTCATTAATTCTGGTTCAATCCCAAAGTAGCTCAAATAATTGAATCCAAAATTCGGATATTCCTGATGTAAACCCCAATCTGGATGATTTAAGGCCAAATGATTATCAATTAAAACGTGCTTGAACGTCAAATTTTCTTCCTCATATTGTTTGGCATTTGTTAAGTGTCTCTTAATCTCAGCTTCTTTCCCTCCACATCGGATAAGTCCATAGCAATACTTCACAGTCGCTAAATTGCTGTCAAACACAATTTGGTCCTTTTCGGTGGCTGCCATGATCCTGGAATGTGTCACAACTGCAAGTGGGTCTTCTTCTAGTCTAAAATCAGCTATATATGATAGGCAATCTGGGAAAAATTGTTGGTCTTGTGTATTCTTACTGTTGAACAGAATTTGACTAATTAGATCATCTTTGTATCCTGAGTTAGTCATTTTCTGTATGAACTTTTGGTTTCATGATCCAATTTTCAAGCTTTCATTTGACTGTAACAATTTTTTAATGATTGAATTTGGGGAAATGATATTCTGTCAGTCATATGGTAAAATACTAAATATATTTGAAATATGATGCAAGTAAATTGGCTTATGTTTCATTACCTCTGAGCATTTGCTCAATCCCCCGTGAGAGAATAAAAATAATTAAAAATCCTTTTTTTGGGAAAAACTCATTCCCATAAGCGAACAAAAGTTTTTTTAATGAAAAAATATTTTGATATATAAGTGAAAAATTATTATAACTAATTTTGTTTAATTTTTTTAAAACAGCTTGTATTTAAAACATAAATTTTGCAAATTAAATTGAAATTTATTTAATTTTTTTTTGTTGAATTTATATATAATTTTTTTAACAAAAATTAACCCCTATCCATAAGAGAACAAAATTTTTTTGTTCGCTCACGGAGATGGGGGAGTCAGCATCAAGTGTACTAAGCCTGAGTGCTCTGTTTTGTAATTTTCAAATAGCTCGCGGCTGCTTAAAATTAATATGATATCATCTACGCTATAGTTTTTTATGATATTTCAAATATTTTGGGTAACAATGTTTTCAATATTTTCTTGCCTTGGCCTCTGCAGAATAAACTCAATGATATTGATAAATTGACTGGAGTTTATTTTAGAGTTGAGTATTTCTTCAAATAAAAGCACTTTAAGCTCTTCATTTGAAGATTCAAGAATTATTGGAATTATAAGCTCTTTTTTAAGAGCAAGCTTAGGATCTAGCTCTTTAATAAGCTTGTTGGCATATTCTTTTGTAAGTTTTCCTGCATTGCTTACTCCCCCCCCCCCCCTCCGTGAGCGAACAAAACCATTAGAAAAATCGCCATTTTTTGACCAAAAACCCACCCTCCGTGAGTGAACAAAAATTTTTTTAATAGAAAAAATTTTAATGGAAAAAAAATTTTTGATATATAAGTGATAATTAGTATAATGAAATCTAGAGCTAATTCTGTTTAATTTTAAACACAAATTGCGTTTTAAAAACATAAATTTTGCAAATTAAATTAATATTTGCTTCCCAATTTTTGCAAATTAGGATTTTTTTAAATTTCGAAAAAAATATTTTTTATAAAATTTATATATAAATTTTTTTAAAAAAAAAAATTAACCCCCCTCCGTGAGCGAACAAAATTTTTTTGTTCGCTCACGGAGGGGGGGGGGGGAGTTAGTATATTAGCTATTGAAATGGCAGTATCAATATTTTGCTTACCCTTTTAAAAAAAAATTATAATAAATCCTTTTCTGAGTCATTTTTTTAAAAAAGTTCATTTTTTGTGGTTTATTCATTAATGAACGGGTTAGAATAAGGCAAGTTCATCATTTTCATGCTAATTTTGTCAAGCAAGTCTGAAATCAAACTTGTTTTATTTTCTCTGCAAATTTTCCAAAACAAGTGCCAATCAATAAAAGAAGTTGGCTGAATCGTAAAATTATCTGCATGAATATTGTTAATGTGGGTCAAAAAATCAGAAAACTCTTTATCAGTGGAACCCTGAAGTCTTAGCACCGCTGACCTTATGATATTAGGCGTGTAAATATCATACTTTTCAAGAAGCAAATTGATTTTTTCAAAAGGCGCATTTGTGAATTTTACTGTTTGATGGATTTCATCTTGGTCATTTATCATTAGCTTGTTTTTCTCAATAAAATATACCCACGCACTCGGATCGCTTTCATAAAATATTGAAGAGAACAGCAAGACCCCTTTATAAAATTTCTTTTCAGCCAGTTTAAAGTCCAAAAACTTATAAACTTTTTCCTGGATTGGTTTTAGCTCTTTAAAAGTTGCTGATTCCTCCCTCCGTGAGCGAGCCAAAAAAAATTGTTCTCTCACTGAGGGTATTAATTTTTTTTAAAAAATTATATATAAATTTAAAAGGATCTCGATTTTAAAAAAAATATTAATTTAATTTTTAAAATTTAAGCTGTTCAGAATATAGAGATTTCTTTATAATAAATATCAAGCTATTTTCTATAAAAAACTTTCATATTAAAAAATTTTTGTTTTTACTGACTCCCCCCCCCCCCTCCGTGAGCGAACAAAAAAATTTTGTTCGCTCACGGAGGGGGGTTAATTTTTTTTTTTTTAAAAAAATTTATATATAAATTTTATAAAAAAATTTTTTTTTCGAAATTTAAAAAAATCCTAATTTGCAAAAATTGGGAAGCAAATATTAATTTAATTTGCAAAATTTATGTTTTAAAACGCAATTTGTTTAAAATTAAACAGAATTAGCTCTAGATTTCATTATACTAATTATCACTTATATATCCAAATTTTTTTCCATTAAAATTTTTTCTATTAAAAAAATTTTTGTTCACTCACGGAGGGTGGGTTTTTGGTCAAAAAATGGCGATTTTTCTAATGGTTTTGTTCTTCGCTCACGGAGGGGGGGGGGGGGGAGTGAAAAAATAGGGATTTTTCCAATGGTTTTGTTCACTAACGGAGGGAGGAGTGAGGAGATATAAGTTTCATTTGGGATTGTTGAGATCTTACGAATCTTTGCAAGCATTTGAAATAATCTATGGGGATCTGAAATTTCTTGGGAAATATTTTCTATAAGAAAATCAGATCATGGCATAAGAATAGGCCTTAATGAGGGATGTGTGGTGAAAATTTTATCTAAAATAATAAACTTTTGGTCATATGGCAATCTTGATAGGGAGTTTTTGTCAAAATTTAAAATTTTATCAAAGTTCAGAACTGATGAAAATGAGGAAATATAGCCTAATTTAGAAAATTTAATGAATGATATATGATTGATAGCTTCAAAGAGGACAAGTTCATTATAAAATGGTAAGCTTTCTAAGAGTTTTTTTAGGAATTCTGAATTCACTGAAGATAATGGAGTTTTTTTGGAGCTCTCTAATATTGGGAGTAAATCTTCAGTTCTAATAAGTCTTCTTTCTAGTTTAGGAAAGACTAAGCTTAAAGCCAGCTTTACTAGCTTCTCTTTAGCAATTTCACTATTTTTTAGAATTTCAATTAAAAAGCTCAAATCAGTCTTATTTCCTTTCTTCAATAACACCTCTATGATATTATTTCAAAGCCTATTTGACTTTGCAGATGGCATTATTTTGATTTTGCTATAGCATTTTGCTGCCTCCAGCAGCTCATATTCACTTCAATTAGTCATTTTTGTTTCCAAAATCCCTACATATTTTAGCAAAATAGACTCAAATTCTGCACCAAAATCAATTTTTTTAAAAAATGACAATATTGTTAAAGCTGATTGTGAGTCAAAATTCTCAATTTTTATATCTATCACTCGATCAAGTACTGGGCCAAATAAATGCTTGCGGCTCATCATTAATTTCAGGTCCAATCCTACCACAATATCAGCTATTTCTTGTAAACTCAGCTGAATAGCAGGATTTTTCAAAATCTTTTCAATTTCTTGCGAGAGATTTTCCACATTGAATTTTAAGTTTTTCAATGCTTTATGAATGCTGATTAATTGTGTTTTGTTATAGCAATTTGATTCAATTAGCTCATGTATCCGAAATCTAAGGGATTCGATATTTTCTGTGTTTAGGTATCTTTCTCTTCATCCGGTGGAATTGGATATTAAATTAGCTAAATCAATGACGGCTTGGTAGTCAAGATTTTGGATGTCACTTAAAATCATCTCAATCACATGGTGATATTCTTTGATTATAAAGGTATTTATATCATGCTTGTCGAATCACTTATTAAAAAGCAGAATCCCATAGATCTGCTGGTGGGGCGATCAATGTGTGTCCTTTAAAATGCTGATAAAAGACTCAGGGTTCCTAACCTTTTTTAGCTCGAATTCTATTATCGATCTTTGTTTGGAAAGGCCTGGAGGTAAAATCCCATTTCTGCTTGAGAAAAATCTTATAAGGGCTCTGAGATTCAGCATTTTTATAAATAAAATATTAATTAGTATGAAGTATGATATAGTATTCCAAAAAAGAGTAATTTTTATCGAAGCTGAATTCTTTAAGATATACCCTAAATACAAAAAGTTATAAATATATCATAAGATTATTAAATTTGTCCTTAATTATTTAAATAGTAGTCTTTGAGCGTTGCCCAAGAGCTGCGGTCTCATCAACTCCCCAAGTTTTAATGCACCCATCCTCACTACTTGAAATAATATATTTCCCACATGGTGAAAACGCTAATGACCTAACTGCTGCTGAATGTCCTCTCAGCACTCTGACTTGTCGATTATCCCTCAAATCCCACACAATAATAATCTTATCTCCAGCCCCTGAAATAATAAAATTATCGCAATGTGAAAAAACCAAACTTTCAACTGTATCTGTATGTCCTGCCAGTTTTGAACTTGTTTTTGTTTTAAAAAAATAAAGCCAAATTGCCCTATTTTCCCCTCCCCATGCAATTAAATTACCTGAATGAGAATAAGAAATCGTTTTAATTTCGCCTGGTTCTGATTTTATCTCAGTGCCCATACACCTTTCAGCAATTTTCCATATTTTAACCGTAGAATCCGCACTTCCTGAGGCAATAAAACGACCACTAGGGGAAAATGTGACACATGTGACTTCTTTTAAATGGCCTCTAAAGCTGTGAACAATTAAGCCTTGGGCTATAAATCAGTATTTTACTGTTTTATCATTGCTTCCAGATGCTATAAAATAGCCATCTGGTGAAAAACACACAGATCTGACAGAGCCTTCATGACCTTTGAATGTTTTTATAGATTTTTGATGGAAAGGAGTCCAAAGGATCATGGTGTTGTCGGCACTGGATGATACGACAAAGCTCCCAGTAGGGTGAAATGCTATTGAATTTATCCTTTTTGGGTCGTGCTCTCCATAAGTTGCGACCAGTGTTTGAGTTTTGAAGTTCCAAAGTCGCAAATTTGAGTCTAATCCTGCAGTAGCAAATAGATGTCCAGATGGGGAAAAGGAAACTGCTCTTATTCCTTTTGAGCTTACTTTTATCGGGTTGCAGCATTCATGCAAGCTGCCATAGTCAATAGTATTTTGAGCACTTTTTCAGGCTGATATTACGAGAGAGGGCGAAGCATCTGCAAATTCGGAGGTTTCAGCTGATAAAAGCTCGTCAAGTTTTTTAGCAGCATCGAGGTCTGGCAGGCTTAATATTTCGCGGATTGGACTTAGGGGGATATTTGGGATTTCTGAAATTGAAATTATTTCGCAAATTAGCCCATTTAAATTTTCTAATTCATCATTGATTTTTCTTATTGATTCTTTTAGCCTTGCTTCTATAGCAAATATTTCTTCATGAGCAGTTTTGATCATTTCTTCCTTAGAAGAGATTAGTTTTTCTCTTTTGGTTTGGACTGTTTTAATGAGGTTTTTTGATGCTGATAAATTGATGCTTTTGTATTCGATTACTTTAATAAAGTGAATCTGGCCATTGGGAGCTGGGGTCTGGAGATGAGATGCTATGTGGGATTGGCAAATAAGGGTTTTTTGGTTTTGGCACTCACATCATGCAGCTGGCTTGCCTTGGCATCCCTCGCTATTGCAATACATTAGCTATAATTTAATTATATTTTGTGGAAAACATAAAAGGCTAAAATGTGATAAAATATTTAATTAAAGAAAAATATTAAACTTAAGCTTATTACAGGTTGCGGCTTGCCTATTGGCAACGCAGTTACCAAGGATACTCTAGAGGATTCAGCCATTTTATGATTTCGCAAGGAGAACTCGAATGAGATTATGGTTCGCTGGTAAACAAGGCGGGACACCACCCTTATTCTCCTGCAGCACCTGCTGCCATAGCCATCTGAAGTATAGTTGTGTTTCTCCCTATCCTCCTTGACTTGTAGGTTTCAGTGTTGAGTGGAAGGATATGGACTTCTGAGGCTTGCTGATTGGGTTAATCCACTCAAAACTTTAAAAAAATTGGAACTTCTGGTTAACTCTCGGCAAAAGGAAAAAATTCTATGCCTTAGGGGTAATTCTCAATTTCACTCTATTAAGTTGCCCAATTGGTCTTGAT
The DNA here is from genome assembly GCA_914767885.1 of Blepharisma stoltei. Lineage (NCBI taxonomy): Eukaryota > Ciliophora > Heterotrichea > Heterotrichida > Blepharismidae > Blepharisma > Blepharisma stoltei. Next base: position 45,316 of record CAJZBQ010000059.1, on the reverse strand, counting down.
ATTGTCTGTATACTATGCTGGGCTTTCCTTTCCAACTCTGAACACTCCTCTTACCACTTAATCGTGAAATTGGCTCTGTGCATTACCAAAAAATTGCTTAATTAGCATTGCTGTCCATTTCTGGGATGGCAAAACCTTGCCGATATAATAAATATGTGCTTGAGGTTGCACTGCCGCGAGAAGATGCCAGGGTTGAGGCACCATATTTATTTATAATCAAAGAAAAATCAATAAAATTGTGAAATATGATTTTAATATGAATACATCCTTGGTAAGTAGATATATTGGTATTTTCAGATATTTATTTATGAATTTTATTTTAAGCTTATTTAATTTAGTTCTAAGCCTATTTCTGTAATTAATTTTTATCTTGTTTTTGAGTATCTATATAAATAAATAAACTAGATAACAGAATAAATTACAGTCTCATTGCACAAACGTCATTTATACCATCATCGTTAATTATCATGTAAATCAAGTTTGGAAATTTAAAATCTAAAATTTCAAAGCATTTGTAGAAATGCTTTTCATAAAACGGCAGCCTTTCTCCTCATAAATAAAAATACATAAAATAAATATATTGGCATTCTGGAGTAAAATGAACCAGATGGACTACAAACATATTATTATCTCCAATAATATTAAATACCTCTCCATTCATTGGAATTTCGTAGTGCATTTGAGAGTCTTCTTCTCCAACAACTAATCTTTCACTTGACATATCGCAAGGAACTGTGAAAAAGCGCTTGTTTACATGAAAAATTTTCCCACTAAACTTTTTCAATATAACGGAAGGGTCTTTATCAAAAAGATAGTTACTATATGGGCTGTGGATGATTATTTTTTGAATTTCTTTATTATACCAAAAATCAATTGGCATATCACCAGGAAAACTAATGAGAAGCTTAACTAATCATGGAGAAACTGCTCAAAGCTGCCTCCCTGACAGACAAACTAGAGTATCTCGAGTTAGCGGCTTTAGCTTTTCAATAGGACTTTCTAGCTTTTGCTTTGTTATTCTTAATTGCTATTATTATGAATATTTTAAGCTAAAATAAAAATATATAAATATATTATTATCTGGTTTATAATTTTCCCAGTAATACTGTCTATAAAAGCAATTTCACTAAATTTATTGGCAATAATCAAATATCTCCCACCTTTTAAATAGAGTAGTTTGGTCGAAGCAAGGCTATTCCAGCTTCCTAAATTATTCTCAACTCTAATAATTCCATTATCTAACTCCCCCCTTAGCGCCGAAGAAAATATTTAAATATAAATTTTATATATATTTTTTTTTTCAAAATTTAAAACATCTTAATTAGAAAAGCAAATATCTATTTGATCACAAATTTATTTTTTAAAATGCAAGGCGTTTAAAATTATATAGGGATTGCATTATAATTATCACTTATATATCAAAATTTTTTCTATTAAAAAATTTTTGTTCGTTCACGGAGAGTGGTGGGCTTTTTCCAAAAATAGGGATTTTTCCAGTGGTTTTGTCTGCTCATGGAGGGGGTGTAAATAAAATACCAGCTTGCTATTTGTGTATAAAACTGCTAGATTATTGTTTTCATAAGCACTTAAATAAGCAGAATCCTCTTTATTCCCAACTTTTATGCTTTTTGTTTTGTCGGATTCTGGAATTCATGTAATGAAATTATCGTGCTGAAAAAGAATGATTTTTAGAGGGTCAAATGAGATTTTGAGAGGGTAGTTATTTTTGTGAAGCCATATGCTTTTAATAGGCAAATCAAGATTTTCAGTCTCTAGGTATTTTATTTTGGTCAGTTTCCATCGGATCCAAGGGTTTAAATTTCCACTGCTTTCTAAACCAGGGAAAATTTTGTCAGTAATATTGCTATTTCAAAACTTATTTAAGTGCTTGTTTACGCTTAAAATTGCAACTATTTCATGTGGTTTCAAAAATTCAGCAATTTCATTTAGAAGATTATAGTTCAAGGTTTCGAATAAGCTTCTTGACGTCATTATTATAAATATAATGATATAGAATAATTAATTTATGAGACTCCTAATTCTGAAAAACAGAATATGAATATATCCATATTTATCTCGAGCTGAAAATATGTTAATATCCTCAATTCTATGTTTACACTCTTGCTCTTTCTCTGTTTGGAATTTATTAGGCTTTTTGCTAATGCATGGTTCAAGAAGCTGACGAAAAGCCGCACTTTTTCATCAAAATGGTCTTTAAAACTGAAGGATGTCCCCTTATTTTATTAGAGCATGGACAATGAGAGACTAAGATAAATATGAAATATATATTAAAAATATATAAGGAAACTAAAACTTATAATACCAACTAATAAAGTCTCGCAGCATAGATATCAGAAACATCACATTTATTAGGTATCTTAAATATAACATATGGATACTGACTTCTAAAAAATCGCTTATTGAGAAGTTTTTTATAAAAAGGAAGCCTTTCTTATCATGTAGAAATATACAATATTCGCGAGCTCACTATCATAACTACAATAAAGGTGATATAAAAGCTAATTTTTGTCCGCTTAATACCCCTCCTGCCATTGGGATTTCATTCTGTATACGAAATTTCACTTCACAAATTATAAAATTTGATTCAGGCATAATCCAAGATACTGTTAAAAAGAGCCTACTCACTAAAAAGATTTTCCATTAATTTCTTCACTAAAACTGAAGGGTTTTCCTATTTGCTTTTGATATAGACGATGAGCAATTATTTTTGGGTTTTCTTGGTCAAACCAAAAGTTCTCTAGTAAATATTTATGGAATTTAACGAGATGTAAATAATCGTGGTGAAATTTTATAGAGATGTCTGCCTATATACCCTTAGATAAACGAATATGAATTCTTTTTATTAAGTTGATAAATTTGCTAGCTTAACTAGTAGCATTTTATAATAATTTTTCTTACATAAAAATTGCGGATTCTATTAGAATTATAAAGTAGTTATATATAAGAAACTAAAGTTAATAATAGTAAAGCATTTAGCAATTAAAGCCTCTTTGCATAGAAATCATTCACTCCATCTTTATTTGGTATCATATAAACTATATATGGGAATTTGACTTCTAAAATTTCAATGTGCTTAAAAAAATATTTTTCATAAAATGGAAGCCTCTCTCCTCATATGTAGAAATACAGAACATGAATAAGTCCATATCCAGGATAAAAATAATCAGAAAGATGAACTAAAAATATATTGCTATCTCCAATGATACTTGATACTTTTCCGCACTTCGGGACTTCATACTTCATATAAGACGTTTCTTCAGTTATTAGAAAATTTCTTTCAAGTTTTGAAGGCGCTGTTAAAAGGAGTCCATTCGCAAATCATGCTTTTTCATCAAAATTTACTATCATGACTGAAGGGTCCTTTTTGAATTCACCATAATATGGGGTATGAACGATTATTTTTCCAAGTTTATCAGAGTCGTTATAGAAAATTCAAAAGGCTGAAATTTCTGGCCAGCTGATGAAGAAATGAAAACTCACAGTCTAGGATGCAACATCTGGCATTGTACTATATATATGTTTCTACTGGAAAATAAAATCATCCCTCTGGCATGTTGGGAATCCTTTCCAGCTTAATGTCCCATTTTCCCACTATAAATTCATGCCCAGGACTGAACTTTGGTTCATCACCATCTCCGATACACTTTCGCCTGTGAAACCTAGCATATACACACATCGAATTGATATATAATAGTATCATCAATAATGCTTTTAGCTTATCTAAACCAAAATTACAATAGCTGCGAATGCATGAATAACTCTAAGCTAATAATTAATCATGGAGAAAGTTTATAAATTTTCTTTCCTGAATGATAAACTACTGCATCATCAGAAGTTAGTTTAATCTTACTAATAGCTTTATCTAGCTTATGCATTGCTATTCCTTAATCTTACAGGTGGATATCTTAATAATTGATATTTTCCACATTTCAAGAGTTGCATTTTGCTAACTTCATGATTTTTAATTTTATTCAAACTTATTTCATTTCTTACAGTTCCGTCATCTGAGTAAAAAACAATTTTGTTATTTTTATATAAAACAGCTAAATTGTTTCCTTCATATGAACTCAAGCGATAATCATTTTGATATGAAATCTTGATGAACTTTATTTCATCAGATTCTGGAAGTCATATAATAAAATCGTTTTCGCTGAAAAGAACTATTTTTAAAGGATCATATATAAGGTGTAGAGAGGAGAATTGCATCTAATTCGAAAATGCTTTACGGACCAATGGAGATTTTCTGATTCAAGGTATCTAATTTTGGCCAATCTCCATAAGTCTTGGAGATTCATATCTGAACTGATTTGAAAACCTGGGAAAATTTTATTGCATTCCTTCTGCCAAAACTATTTTATGATTTTATAAGAAGAATTTTAAATTAGTTTTTATCTAGTCTTTGATATTTGTAATTAAATTAAAAAAAAATTATGCCTAATCTTAAATGTCTATTAATAAAACATAGAGAGTTAGCGATTTTGGTATTTCAATACTTATTGAAATGCTTGTTTATGCTAAAAAGCCTTACAATTTCGTGTGGCTTTAAAAATCCAGCAATTTCATTGAGGAGATTATGGTTGAGGGTATCAACTAGGTTTCCCGATGACATATACAAGACTTAAATAATTGTAGAAATTGAGGAAATTATGGAATATAAACCCTATAAAAATTTTTAAATATCAAAGAAATTAATTAATAAACTTAAATAATTACACCTTCATTACTTTTAATTTTCCTATTCCATCATCGCAAGTCACCATATGTTATGCATTTGCATGATTATTGGAGGCTTCTACAAGTCGGGACATTTTTCCCACGAGTGGAAACCAAATCCCACATGCAGAATTTCCACATTTTGAGTGGCTCCATATATAGGATTTGAGTTCCACACGCGGGAAATGTCCCGACGTGTGAAGACTCTCCCACAATAATGTCAGCGCATTATAAATTAGATAAGGAAATTGGAAATCTAATATTTCAAAACTTTCATGTATTTTTAAGGCATAAAGTGGCTCCCTCTCCTTTCATATAAAAAAATATAAAATAGTGTTTCTTTTCATATCTATAAAATGGGCTACAATTAAATTTTTATCTACTAAGCTAAAGCTAGTCTTTATCCTATGCCACCAGTGAGGGCTATCTCCACGGGATTTCTAACCACATGATGCTTCTCGCCAGAGCTTAATCTCCACTGCACTGTCTCCTTGAGTTTTGAATCATTAACTTTTTCCTTTCCACTCTCGGACTAACCAACTTGGATCTATTAGGCACTCTAAAATCCCAGCCTTAACGATCTAAATTTTGGCATCCAAAGCTGTACATTGAGGGCTAAATTCCCTGTCACACCAGGTAAAATTTGTTAGGGAAAGTCACCTTAATTGAAATGTGCAAAAAAGAGCTTTTGTTTGAGAGAGTCGCCATATTTTGATCATAAATTTCTATCTCCCACTATTTGAAAAATTTTTCCTTTCATATCAATTTCATACATATCCTCGGTTTCTTGGTCAATTATAACAGTACTCTCAATGCCATGCTGCGCTTGTAATCACATAAGATAGTGCTCATTTACTAACCCCTCCGTGAGCAAACAAAACAATTAGAAAAATCCCAATTTTTCCCCAAAAGCCCGCCTTACAAAAATTTTTTATGAAAAAAAAATTTATATATAAGTGATAATTGTTATAATAAAATTTCTAGCTAATTCTGTTTAATTTTAAGCAGGTTGCATTTTAAAACACAATTTTACAATTAAATAAATATTTGCTTTCTAATTTTGCAGATTGAGATTTTTTTAAATTCGAAACAAAAATTAGTATAAAATTCATATATAATTTTTTACAAAAAAACATTAACCCCCCTCCGTCCACGGAGGGGGGAGTAAGAAAATCAACCCTCCAAAAGATTTAACTTCTACTTGTGGATTCTTATATCCAAACTGAAAATCAGTTGTACTATGAGCAATTATTTTGCTGTTTTTCTTATCTACCCAAAAATCTGGAATCCGCCTATAATCATTTCACTCTAAAAGCAATTTTACTTTATGGGGAGATATAGCTAATAATTGGCTTCTGACAAGACCTATGAATATGTCAGAATTTACTATTTTATATTTAGCAAGAAACCCAATTGTCCTTTTTGACACAGTTTCTCCTAAATTATTCATAAATATTATTTCACTAGAGGTTGAGACAAGAGCCAAATAATTTCCTTTTTCCAAATAAAATATTTTAGATATACTAATTGACCAAGAATAGCCCACTAAGGAGCCATTCTTGGTCTGCCAGAAAAAATTTTGACAAAAGATCCTAATCTGCCATTACCACTGAGTTTTGGTGTTTCCAAATTTTTTGGGCAAGCCAAATGCAATAAAAAAAAATTGTTCTTTTGCGATGATGCATTTGGCTTGTCAAAAAAATTTTGGCAACACCAAAACTCAGTGGTAATTGCAGATTAGGATCGTTTGTCATTACCACTGAATTTTGATATTGCCAAATTTTTTTGACAAGCCAAATGCATCATCGCAAAAGAACAATTTTTTTTATTGCATTTGGCTTGCCCAAAAAATTTGGAAACACCAAAACTCAGTGGTAATGGCAGATTAGGATCTTTTGTCAAAATTTTTTCTGGCAGACCAAGAATGGCTCCTTAGTGGGCTATTCTTGGTCAATTAGTATATATATAAATAGCAAATATCAAGCTCTCGTTTAATTTCCCCACTTTCTGTATAAAAAACTAGCTTATTGTTTGTGTAAATAATCGCTAATTGATCATTTTCATATGCAATTAAGTGAATAGAAAAATTTTCATGTAAAATTGGTATAATTTTTATTTCGTTAGTTTCAGGGAATCATAATGATAAGGACATATCTCTTAAAGCGATAATTTTTAATGGGTCAAATGTGATTGAAAGAGGATAAATTCGTTTGCTTGAAGCGATTGATTTTGTTGATGACTCCCCCCTTTTTAAAAATCTGTTCCAATGAAGGGGATATAAAATTATTTATAATTAAAAAAAGTTAATTTTATTTAAATAGAATTCAACTATATTTCCCTTCTAAAATGGAACTAGTTATAGGCAATTTTTTAATAAATTAAATATTATCAAAGCTATTTCTTTATATATACTATTATTTTACCTATAAAACTTGCTTTATTATTTTTGCTGGTTAATTTTCTAAAAAATGGAAATTTTGTCAATATTTTTTCCCAATATAAGCGGAAGGAGTGAGGCAAACTTAGGAGCAAAATATTTAATTTTTCCCAGTCTTCATCTGTCTCGAGGTTTCAGACCAGTGCTAAAGTTTATATGAGGGAAAATTTTTTCAGCGACCCTGAAGTTCCAAAATTTATTAAAGTATTTATTTATGCTCAAAACTGTGACTATTTCTTGAGGTTCCAAAAAATCAGCGATTTCATTGAAGAGGTTGTAACTTAAAGCTGACAATCTGAAGAAGCCTGATGCCATTTATAGTTATTAAATAAACAACTTTATAATAAGAGTTTATAAATTTATTATATCGATATCCATATCAATCTTATATTAATGCCTCAAAATTACAAGGATTTATTGGCTAAATAAAATAAAAAATTTTTTTTAAATCGTTAAAACAAAATATTATTTTTGTGTAACTCCAATTTATAACAAAGCCTAATTCAAGGAATTCGATCTTCATTGTTGATTTTTTAAAATTATATTATTAATGCTTAAACTACTATTATTTTTGTACTGAAAAATTCATTATTAAAGGATTGAAGCTTAATTCTTTAATCTTAAAATCTTTGCTCAATTTAATATGCATTCTCTATGCTCAATTATCAATTGAAATAAGAGAATTATTAGACTTAAAAATATTTCCACATTAAATTGAATTTAAATATCTTACTCTCCCCCCCTCCGTGAGTGAACAAAAAACTTTTGTTCACTCACGGAGGGGTTATTTTTTTTTTTAAAAAAATTATATATAAATTTTATAAAAAATATTTTTTTTTGAAATTAAAAAAAATCCTAATTCGCAAAAAATTGGAAAGCAAATAATAATTTAATTTATAAAATTTATGTTTTAAAAAGCAATTTTTTAAAATTAAACAGATTTCATTATACTAATTATCACTTATATATCAAAATTTTTTTCCATAAAACATTTTTGTTTCACTCACTGGAGAGTGGATTTTTGGGCAAAAAATAGCGATTTTTCTAATGTTTTTGTTCACTCACGGAGGGGGAGTCAGATTTTAGATTACTTAATTTAACTCCACCTCTAGTTGAGCCTCTGACTGCGCAGGATAAATAAGGTCTATTTTCTTCATTTTTTCGCTACCCCTGAATGTGCGTACGGCCTGTCGACAGGATCACTCCTTCTAGATTCCTTGAAGCCATTTGAGAACTCAGAACTTCTGGACAAAAAGCTGCTCAGCTTAAAGCCTCACTCTAGCACCTTCTCGGTCTAAGAGTCCTACCTTTATCGGATAGTGGAAAGAGGTAAACCACGATGCCTGTAGGATGCGAAGTAAGCAAACCTTCTCAATTTCTTCCCTATCAGACAGAAGTGCAATTGTAAAAATCTAGCCCCATAATAATATAAGTTGGGTGAGGCAGAGGAATTTCACGGAGTGAATTCTCCTCTCATTCTAAGCCAATTTATTTTTTTTACTCCCCCTTTAAACTGGAAAAAAAATATCGGTAAAAATTTCCATTTTTGGGGTGCTTTAGCCCTCCTTTAAATTTGAAAAAAATGTTTTTTCAATAGTGAAAATTTTATAAAATCAATTTTGCCCTAATCTAATAGAAAAAATGCAATAAGAATATTATTTAAACAGTTTTTACACTAAATCGATTATTTTTTAAATTAATTCTTCATAACCAAAAAAATAAATTAAAATTCAATATTAAAATTATTTTTAAAATTTTAATAAAATATTGTTTTATCGATAAAATTTAACATACAGCTTCTTTTTAAATCCCTTTAAATTCAAACAGGATTTTTTGCCCCAATTTAAAGTAGGGAGCTAGAATTTAAATATCACATGGCTATTTTCTCTATAGTATCTAAAAGTATTTTTAATAACTGAGACTGTTCTTATATGGAGAGATGACTTACTATAAATTATTTATAATTTTTAAAATTTATCTAATTTTTTCCCTACAACTTCATAACATGAATTTCCTCAATCATTATATCAGAAGTATACGAATAAATGACATAAGGAAACTCAAATCCTAAAACATTTATATTCTTATCAAAATCTTTTGTAAAAATTGGCGATCCATCTTCTCATAAATAAAATAAAAGACTTGTTTGCCTATTCTCTCAGTGGTTTACTGCTACAAGTATCATTCTTTTGTCGCCAAATATGCTAGCAACTTCCCTAGCAGCTTTAAATCGATATTTTTTATTAGTTTTTTCATCAACGACTGAGACACAACTTCTATTGTTAATCTTTTGGAAAAACAAACGCCTCTCAATATCTGCATAATATTTTCCTTTTTTTGCAATTTGAATTGATTTATGCTGAAATTGAGTCTCTACATTTTTCGAAATTCCTATTATTATTTTTTGACTTTCTTTATTTATAAAAATATTTGGGCTAACTATATCTTTGAAGACACAAAGTTTTTGGACTTTATTTGGGGATATAGCAATGACTTCATTATATACACACGCAATAAAGATATCATTTTTTATTACTTTATATTCAGAAATAGTACCTATTTTTCGATTTGAAATAATTTCGCATTGATTATTCATAAAAACGACTCATCCTGAATTGAGAAATAATACTAAATACTCAGCATTATTCAAATAAAACATTTTCAGCACATTTAAATAATTTATTTCAAAATTCTCAATATTAAGCAATATTTCACTATTTAATAAACATCTCAGCATATTATTGGTATATAGAATGCATAAATTAGATTAGATTAGATTAACGCTAGGTATTTAAGGTCCCCACTACGTCCGAGGAAGCATGCTACGGTTTCCCGCATGGTGGCAGAGCGTTCACCAAGCCCGGGCCGAAACCCCGGTTTCTCGGTAGAGGCAATGTCAAGGGCCGTCTTATACCGGCTTTGCTGACCGCCTCCATTTCCAACTTGGATCGTCGCCTAAGTTTACGCCAACTCCGCTGCGTCGTCCGCCAGATCTGCCCATTGAAGGGCACCTTTTAAACTGGAGAGATCCCCATTTAGTTGTCTAACTCGCCTTCCCCTCTTTTCCAGTCATCCCGAGAAAGAACTCAACAGCTTTCGCCATTTGGGGCGAGCCACAAAAGCAGCTTAGGCAGGTAAGTCGCCCTGCCTCATTTCGGGCACTCACTGGGCTGAGCGCTGCTGGCAAAAAGGAGTCACAAAAACAGCGGCTTTTGCGCTTAGGCCTCTCGCTTCGAGGTCCCAGACGTTGTTGGGCTAACTCTTGGCTCCAAAAACCATGCCCGGATATACATGGGTAACCACCACTGAGAGGGTGGGTCGGTCGCCGTCCGCCATTTTATGTATATGGTATATAGAATGCATAAATGGCCATTGTGATAAGCCAGAGAATGAACTGAGAAATTCGTTTCATAAATAAAATGGCATTCGGTTCGAGAGAAATTAGCTCTGCTAATTTTCTCTCCCTCATGGAATTTTATTTATGGGGTTAGGTTTTCACTCGAGAACTTCTGGACAGCAATAGTGGTTTAACTCTGGGGATAACCAGAGGAACTGCTCCTCAGTCCTCTCAAGATTTCGGGCTTTTACCTCTCAGCACATCTCCACGGGAAGATGACCCTTAGGCGGAACACGCGCAGGAGCTGAGTCGAGACAAGGGCGACGGCATCGCGCCGGGTGAGACGTGCAGCAAGGCTGGTGAAGCAGGAGTTGATAGAAGGCTTGGCCAGGGCTGACCTGTTCCAAGATGGCTCGCCTACGTCACTAGTTTTGCCATAGGTCCATTTTGGGCTGTGGCACTAGACACCTTAACCACCAGATAATTAAGTAAGTAAGAGAAATTCGTTTCAAGATTTTTGATAATTTTGTATCTATTGTTTTTATATGGTTTTCATTTTGATAAATTTTTATCTAAAAATAAGGTCAAAACCAAAGGGCTATAAGATATATCGAGAACATAAATCATTTTCAAGGAACCAATTCTTTGAATTTCAGGATAATTTTTACGCTCAGATAAATATTTGATTTGCAAAAGAAGCCATGATTCTCTAACAGTTAGATTGAAATAGGGTGGGTTTAGGATTGTTTTATAGGCGAGTTTGGAGGTCCAAAAAGAGTGGAGGCGTTTGCAGACTCCAAGGAGAGAGACTATATCAAGGGGTAGAAGATATTCAGAAATTTCTGTAAGCAGATTTAAGCTCAAACATTGAAGACTAGCTTTTTGTTCTGATGCCATCTTAAAAATTATACTATGCAAGTTTAAGTGTAGGTAATATAAATAAATTAATAAAATTGATTATATGACAAAGAATGGTATAATTATTTTAGTGTTAAAAATATGCAATGGATCATTAATTCTTATTTACTTAAACAGAAAGAAATATATATTAGGATAAAGCTTCAATTTGATGCCTTATGATCTCATTTTATCTAGATATATTACTAACACAACGCATGAAAATTTCTCTCAAAATTATATTTTCAGCGAGCTATTTATAGAAAAATACATTAGATTCGCAAAATTTAAAGAAAAGTAGAATTTTATTTGATAATTTACAATCATATTGCTTAGAATTTTCTTTTAATGTGAAATAAATTGGGTACATGGCAATTCCACATAAGATAATTATGAAAATTTTACTATTTATCATAATCAGCATAGCTTTTGCTCAAATAGACCAAGAAGAGCAAATCCCAAAGCATGAACACAGTACTGATGAGCAGCAAGAACTTGAAAACTCAGCGCTAAATAAAGAAGAAATATATCAAGCCCCAAATAATCCAATTAATGATGAAAAATTTGTGCCAGCAGACCCTCCAGCTCAAAATCCTGCCCCAAAGGATGAAGCTGCTAAAGAGCCTTTTAGAGGAATTCCTTTAAATACTATCCTAATTGCCTAAACCTAAAATGATTTTTCTGTCATTTTTCCATATTTTAAAAATTAAACTGCTTTTAATAAAAAATAAAACGCTTCTATACCCTATCTAAAGCATATAACCAAAGAAGACTTATTAAGAGAAAACGACCCTGATTACAAGCATCACGAAGTTAACCCTGATGACCCTACATATGATCTTGCCAAAGAATGGGAAGAGCACATGAAAGACTTCGTCCCTGACGAAATGATCACTTTTGAAATGGTCCCACGTGGCGAAGACGAATTTTACGCTGATATAACTATTTCACCTTCACACGTACGTGGAGCTTGGTTTATCTCAAGTAAAGAAACTACTGATATTGACTTTTTTGTTGTCGACCCCAGGGACAGAGTCCTTATTGAGCTCAGAAAAAGGAAAGAAGCTGTTTTTTGGTTTGATGCTATGTATAAAGGCCAGTATTTCCTGAGGTTCAAAAATTACAGCTTATTGCAAAAACATTATGTGACGCTAGCTCTGCATACTGGGAACTCAACCGAAGAAATTCTTTTAAATCAGCACTTAGAGCCTGTAGAGCAATATTTAGTGAAAATCCAAAAAGGAGTAAAGGATTTTCAGGTTGATAATCAATTCGCGACGCTAAGAATGGAGTCTCATTATAGGACTGTGGCGAGTGCTAATGATAATTTGTTCTGGTTCAGCATTTTAGAGAGCTTTGGGGTGGCTGTGGTTACTTTTTGGCAAATGTTTTATATAAAGAAATTGCTGGAAAACAGAAGAATGCTTTAGGTAATAATGAATAACATATTTATTAGTCTATAAATTATTTTTCTTTTAGTTTGTATTCTTTAACCCATGGCACGTGGTTAAGTATGATCTTATTAACTTGTTTATCCCCAATGCTAAACAGCAATTTAGCTTTTTGTATTGAAAGGTTCCGCTTTTTCTCTGAAACTCGGTTTCTTTTAGAGTGGACTATAAATTCTAGCAAAAAATCTTTAAGTTTTGCGAATTTTTCTGAGGAAATAATTCTTTTCATTTGCTTTGTCGGTAAGTTATTGATAAGTCAGTTAAGGACTGTAGGAAGTTTGCAAGTGATAAGGGCAAGCTTAAATAGGTTGAGCCTTTCCCGTTTAATAAGTTCCATTAGTTCAGGCTTGGCAAGGTCTTTTAGAAGAGCTTCTGCATCTTCGTAGTTTTCTTCTCTGAGGGATTTTGTGAATTCTTTGGAAAGATGAGAAAAATAGGCTTCTCGCTTGGTTTCAGCAGATTGGTTTTGCTTGTCATTTTCTTCTTTTTCTTCCTTTTTATCGCTTCCTTTACGATATTTCATTTTGATTTATAGGGGGCTTATTAAAATAGAAATAATAGAAATTTGTTTAAAAATCGGACTATTTTTGCAAACCAGTTCCTTTATTGTTTATATGGAGCACTTATCTCCAATTTTTTAAAATTTTACATGAATTTTAGGACTATATTATGTTAAAATATTATATTTATTAATATTAACTATTATATGATAAATTCTTGATTTTATTACCAGACTTATCCCAAACAAAGAAGCATATTGTGAAGGAATGATAATAGAAATTTAGTAAAGTCATGTCTTATGAAGCTATTAGAAAGAGTAAATGCCATTCGATTAGAGAATTTTCCTCGTTTGACATTTCATAGCGGATTTTTGGTCAAAATTTGTGTTTCCTCATGAGACATATGATCGAATCTATGCAGTTTTTCCAAAATATAACAAGAAAAGAGCTCGAAGAAATCCATAAAATGCCACACAAGGAATATTTTCCAATCAGATGATATTAACGGATTAGAAAGAATATGCATTAAAATTATTGCTAATTTGTCAACAGAATATGGCAGCTGCTTTAAGTGTGATAAGCAAATAATAATCTTTGGTGTCCTAAACCTTCAATACTCCATATTATCATATAAGAACAAATTAAGCTAATTTTTTATTATTTTAATTGGAGCTAGACAAATTTAAATTCACATCTCAAGTAATTAATAAAAAGGGAAGTTAAAATTATAATCTAATTAAAATATAAGCAAATCCTTAGAGCATAGCATTATTCTATCTAAATCTTTAATAAACGTAATAAAATTTATATTAATAGACTATTATTCATTTATATAATTTTGGAAATTTATTGTTAAAAATGCCATAAAGTTTGATATTTTAAAAAAATTGATTTATAATAAAATTATGCATATTAGGCTATCACATAAGATTATAGATTAGAATATATCACTTTAAAAACCCCAACTTTTGAATAATTTACTTCCAAAACATTTTTTTATTCCGTTTTTAATTATCGTTTTTAGAACAAAGAAAATGGGTTGCTGCTGCTCCAAACGGTCAGATCCCACCTGTGAAGAGGATCAGGTTGCCATTTCTACTAAATCTTTAAAGTCAGAAATCGAGTTCAAAATAATTGCTCCAGAAACATCTAATATAGGGCGAAAATCGAAACTGTCGCCAAGAACACCAAAGCGACATTATAAAGCTTGATCATCAAGCCCTTCACCGCCAAAGAGCCCATTCTTATCAAAAAACATGAAATTATCCTCAACAAAAACTCCTGATACTAACTCTTCAGGTGACTTATTTAATGAAGGCTTCTCACATGCATTTTTGAAAATCCTTATTAAAGATAATTTCTCAGTCGTCAGAAAGCTACATTCTGAGAAAAATGGAAAAACTTTTTTGGCAAAAGATCGAAAAACTGGGCTTAAAAGGGTTATTAGAGAAGTTGAAAAAGCTTCAATACCTATAGATTAGATTAGAATTAAATTATAGCTGGTTTTCAGAGATTATTTCACCTCCCACCATCCCAAGGATAGATTCACGTTGGTTCTGGGTTACATTAAACTAAAAAAAGACCTCGACCTCGACAGGGCTCCTAATATGGGTGAGCTGTCTTTGCCTCCTCCATGGTGAGCCGTATCACAGTCTTAGAAAAGCTCCATTGAGAGCTGAAGGATATTGTGCCAGCAGACACGTCTGCAAGCTAGGCAAAATAGTTTGAGGGCTAGACCCTGGACAAAAAGCCCACCCGAGAACTATCATCACGTGGTTCCTCTTCTCTGGGTCTGGATCAACACCAGAGTCCTCGTAAGATCACACTATTTTAATAATTCCTCAGAACCTATAGAAGCTCAAGAAAAATATATAATGGAAATTCAAAAATTCCAATGTCTTGTAACTCTATCCTAGAGTAAGCAAAGTTTTTTTTGTTGATGA
Source organism: Blepharisma stoltei (assembly GCA_914767885.1). Lineage (NCBI taxonomy): Eukaryota > Ciliophora > Heterotrichea > Heterotrichida > Blepharismidae > Blepharisma > Blepharisma stoltei. Next base: position 30,017 of record CAJZBQ010000059.1, on the reverse strand, counting down.
TTTATTAGAAGATGTTTTGGAGGCTTCAATTTTAAAAAATTTAGAGGCAAAATATTTAATGAATTAAATTTATGTTCTATCATAAATTTTGCAAATTTAATTAATTTTTTCCTTCCAATTTTTGTGAAGTATGAATTTCTTAAAATTTGAAAAAAAAAATTTATAGCTCATCTATGAGCGAGCAAAATTTATTGTTCACTCATGAAGGTGAGATTTAATTACTTACTAAATCTTAATTTTTTAAAAATCAGGATTTCTTTAGTATCTTAATGACTCTCGGAAAGATAAGAATAATTTAGGATCACCCAAACGTTATCAAGCTTCACGAAGTCTATGAATCAGAAGAAAATTGATCTTTAATTTATGAGTTCTTTCCTGGAAATAATTTACTTCATAAGATTCATAATGGAAATATTGGGAGCTCTATGGCTTGCAATATAATAAAAGATATTTTATGCGGTTTACATTATTTTCATAAGAACAGAATTTTTCATTTAGGGTTAAACCTTGAAAACATTTATATAGACTCAAGAGATGTGAAAACTAATTGCAAAATAATTGGTTTAAATTATCCTTGAGAACCAGAAGACCAAATTAAAATAAATGGGGTGGTAAATTACATATAGACTTGCTATATGGCTCCTGAAATACTCAGTCGGGTTTATGATAATCCTGCTAGTGATATTTGAAGTGTTGGAGTTATTTTATATTTAATGATCCAAGGAAAGCCTCCGTTTCGAGGGCAAAGCAAGAATGATCTCCTAAACAGCTATAAAAGAGGCCTTGATTTTGAAGAAAATAATTGAATTTTAGCTGCAGGAGAACTGAAAGATTTGCTTAGTAAATAGCTCATCTTAAAGATCTAATTTAAAGTTTTTTTTAAAGCAATATTTTATTTTTAAAATTAAAAAAATAAAATGAGAGAGATAGAAAAAATGCTTGAATTTGACTTCAATAAAAGGATAACTATTGACATCGCCTTGAATCATCCATGAATCAAAAATAATCAATCTTTACTTACAATGCCTGATGGCACTCAGCTTAAAGCTGATTTTAGCAATTAAATTGCATTTCAGATTAATTTTATTCTGTATAAAAAGCATCTTAGATTTTGATGCATTATGTTTAATAAAAATTATACATTTAAATTTTATAAATATATTTTGTATTGGCTGTTATAGAAAAATAACTTGATTTTAAAATATAATTAATAACTTCGCTGCGATATTATAATTTTTAGGAAAACTCCCTTGTGCATTCTTTTTGAATAAATTCAGAAAAATTATATAGTGAGTTAGGATCAGAAGTTCCATGCTGTTCACTCTATGTTACTATATTATTTACAGCTCTTTAGATAAAAGTTTTATATCTATCCGCATTGATTTTTTTTTCAGCTCAACCTTTACTAAAATATAGTATAATTAAATAAGAGACTTAAATGCTTGGAATGTATATATGAAAATAATTATTAGACTTTAATTCATCCTTTTCCATAATAAAAATAAACTCTACAGTGCTCTAATATGCACTAATTATTGTTATGGTATTTCCTCTGAAGGTTATCAAGATGTCTAAAAATAATGAGAGATTTATCTAAATTTCATCAATGCTCCTGAATGCCAGTCTAGATGAAAGGCAATGCTTTACCCAAATAATTAGTTTCAGTAAAATTATTCTGAGGGTATATAATCCATAACCCGCAACTGAATAAATGCAAAACATATAGCCTTTAAGCCAAAAGCATTTATTGTCATCTTTAGGTCATATTTAAAAACTCTTCAAGAAATTTTCTATCAAGCATCTTCAGAAGAGGATAAAATCTTAAATAAGGCAATCTGCCATTCACAAGTATTAATTTTGCTAGCTCTTCAGTATAGTATTAAATTTTAGAATATTTTCTATTGCCTTATGTCACTTTTGCAACCTTATAAAAATTTAGCAAATAAAATTTTAGAATTTTCATATATACACCCGCATTCACTTTAATCAGCTCTTAATGAAATATAATTTATTTAAAATAATTTTGCATCAATTTTGGATGCTCAGAATATAAAATAGGAAATATGTAATAGACTTAATTAATCTTTTTCTATTTCTTAAATAAACTCTGCAATCCACTAATATACGCAATATGCGCTATTATTTCAATTGCATTTCTAATAAAAATGATCGAGATTCTAATATATAAATTAAGGTGACTTGAGATTTATCTATAACAAATACGCTATCTATAAATTCCTAAATGCCTGCCTGATGAGCGACTCTATTGCATCCACGAGGATACTTGATATCAAATTTCTGGAAGAATTCTACATAATGCACACTTATGATTTATAAACATAATAAGCATAATTTTGGTTTAAATGCTATATTTTGCATAATTTTAATTAAGTTTGGCTTATAGGGTGTTTAACTGTTTATCCAAAGTGTAATTTCCCCTCTAGATAGCTATTTTTCGAAAATAAAATTTTGAAGTCAAAATCTCCTTAATGTTAAATAAATAATGGATCAGATATTTATTTTTTCCATTATCTTTAAGCCATTCTTAGCGCCTTCCAGATTGAATTTTATGGCTTACCTCAGCTGAAATATTAAAGAAGAAGCCTTAATATTAAATAATTTGATCCCTCTTTACAAACCCTATACTAGAAATGCCTTGCTTCCTTTTTGCTGATTTTTTATTTATTTTTGTATTAGAGTTTTAATTCATTAATAACTTTTTTATATAGAAGAAAGCATATGCAGCTATGAATAATATAGATATATATAGTGTTTTAAATATCATTATGGATTGCATATATTTTTGATTCTTAAATTTCATTTTATATTTTAAGAGAAATCATATTAAGAAATTCTGACATATTTTTCAGTATTGAGGTTTCAAAATATGTCGGATTCCAAAAAACTTGAGAAAAAAAAATTTAAATATCTTTATTTTAATTGTTTATGCTTTTATTTTTATAAATTTGCATGATATTTATGCTATTCAAAGAATTTAATTTTATAATATACACTTTGCTTATTTTTTTGGAATATGAGTAAATAACCTCATCTTAATGCACCATATTCTGCGAGATATAAGCTTTTGGAAAGTCTATGCCATGGCACTATCGCATCATAATAAATCTTATTTACTATCATTAGGGCGCTAATAGTTCTCAATTGATAGACTCATTAGACCAAATTCTCACATTGGGAAAATAATTAAACAATTTACTTAGTTAAAAAATGAACAAAAAGGCTAAAATATCGAAAAATTTTTCTGATATCGGATTTATGAAGAAACTATTTTTTTTAACAATGTTCAATTTATGTTCTTCAGTTGAAATTATTATTGCTAAAAATGATAGGAATGAGCTCAATCAAGTTTGGATTGAAGAAGCAAAATATCAGTTTGAATCAGTCGTCGAGTGGTATCAGTGCGATTATTCTTTAATTTCAGAGTGTGTTAACTCACATCCTAATGCCATAATCGTTCTTGATTTATCAAACAGTTTTGAAACGCAACTGAGCCTTTCTCAATTATGCAAAGAAAATAATAAAGTTCATTTGGTTCCTCAGAAAAATCAAGAATCTCTTTACGACGAATGGACATATGACATCCTTCCATCAAACTTAGCCCAAACCGATGCGTATTTTGCAACTTTAGCTCATTTTAATTGAACTCATGGACTTGTAATCACTGATGGAGATCATGCATACATCAAGCCGAAATTTCTAGAGTATTCAGAAACTTTTGATTATATAACTATAGAATCATTGGCAAGCCTTGAAAAAGTAGTAAACAGAATTATCAAGCCTTTAGGAGCAACATTGTATTACATTTTTACAAATTCTGTTCTCTCATCAAAAATTCAGGAGACGTTGAAATCCAAAAAACTCCTTTCAAAAGGAGATGGGATAATGCTAACCCAAAATAGCTGCTATGACTGCAAAACTAATGGAGCAATCATTGTGACTGTTGCAGGACAAGAATATGCTAGCTCTCAAGAAGAATTTTTAATTAGTTCTTTTGAAAATTTAATTCTGTATGTATTGAATCAAACAGCAGAAACAACAGAAGAGCTAAAGCATTTGCTGAAGATATATAGCCAGAAAAATAAATTCTCGATTGTAAATATTCAAGACAATCAAAGGCAAATAGTTGGAACAGTTTCTGCTGGATCAGTAAAAATTTCGAAAACCTTGATTTTTCCTGGAAATACTACTGATGTGCCCAAGCCAGATAAAAAGGTTTTGCATATGACAGTTTCTGGAGGCTCTTACAATCCTGGAGCTCCTCCTGTTACATTCGCTCCTCTTTTCTATTATGGCGCTTATACAGCATGAAGTTTAATTAATGAAGGTGTGCTTGGAATTTTAACACATTTTCGGATAAATTATTTTATTTTTGACTGCGGCGTGGTTACTTATGATAAAGAATTGACACCAGCTTGCTTTACCAAAGATATAGATAAATTTGGACTTGCACATATATCGGCGCCTAGCTCTTTAGTGACTATTGCAGAAATAAATATTTTTAAAAGCTTAAATTTAACTTTCCCAGTTGTTGGGTCAATACCTGATGATTATTCATTGAATTCTACATCGCTTTATCCTATGTTCACAAGAGTAATTATTTCAAACCGCTATCTTTATTCGCTGGCTTCGCTTTTATTTAGAGCTTTAGGGTGAAGGAAAATCTGTGTTTTATATTCAGATGATCTAAATGGGAGATCAGGATATTCAGCAATTATAAGCACTGCAGAGCAATATAGCATAGAAATTCTAAATTCTGAAAACTCTAGGGTAATCCCTGAAGATTTAAATAGAACTACTATAAAAAATTACTCTGGAACATTGCAGGAAATCGTTGATACAGATGCAAGGCTTCTAGTTTTCTTTCTTGTGCCACCTCTATTATCTTGTGTCATCGAAGAGCTTTATGATATGGGCTTAAGAACAGGAGATGTCGTTATTTTTGTTATAAAGCAAGAAATGTTTCCAATAATACCAGACGATACTATTGATTTATTAAAGATTAAGGAAACTGGAGTTCCAATGATGGCTATTTCTGGGAAAAGTTGAGTCGGCGAGGTTGGGGAATTTGCTTACTCACAGATAGCATCTAGATATAATAGCATTATATTTGCCCACACTTGCTTTGGCTATGATGCAGCATATTTAATAGGGATAGCTTTGGACTACATGATAAACCAAGGATATGATTATACTGATCCTTACAAAATAAATTCGGCAATCAGATCTCAAAAGTTTACTGGGTGCACAGGAGTAGTTTCTATCGACAAAGGCAGCAATGACAGAGCTATGGACACTTTTGATATAATGGCCACCAAAATAGATACAAATTCTGGAAATATAGTAGCATACAAAATGGGTGAATTTCGCCCATTTGGAGGCACGATGTTGAGCATCAAAACTCCTTTCATTTATGGAGGCGGGACTACTGTAAAGCCAGATGACCTTAGAAACCAAAATAATAAATGCCCTTTTCATGAAAATCTAATAAGGGGATTTGCTAAAGGAAGAATTATCGTTTTTTCTATATGTTTTATGTTTGCTTTAGTGTCTTTCGCTGCCACAGCATATATATGAAAAAAATGATGAAATATAACTATTGAAGAGCTGAAAGAAAAGCAAGAAATGTCGCTGCAAGATATTATTGTTATGATAACCATAGGTATTGAATTTTTCCAATTTGCGGCTATGGGGCCAGATATAGCTCCAATAAATAGTTTCCTTGCAAAAATTAGCAGCTCTCTTTCTCTTAGTTTGGAAAATATTTTTGCTCTACAGAAAGGGATATTTTGAATTCTAATAAATGGCGTCTTTGGAGCTATTTTATTTTGGCTAGTTTTAAGTTTAGTTGTTCTACTCAGTTTAGATGAAAAATATCCCAAAGTGACTATTTTCAGATTTTTAGCTTGGCTTGCAGACTATTTAATGCCTATCTTAGGCAATTTGTGCTTTATACCCTTTGTTTCAATGTGTTTGAATGTATTTATATGCGACCATTCTATTGGAGATAACTTTACTGACAGTTTTCTTGCTGCCGACTGCTATTATTTTTGTTGAAAAGACGAGCACCTAGTATATGCGATATTTCTTTTATTGCCCTCTTATGCTATGAGCCACTAGCTGTTCTGTGCAGACCTTTGTGGCAAGAGTTACAGCACATGGTGCATATACATACAGCTCCTCCGTTTTTAATGGTAAAAACTATGGTTCAAGTCATATTTATAGTTATGAATAAAACAGTAAAAAGGGCAGATAGCACTATCCATGGAGCCCTTTTTTCTGTTCTAATGGTTATGTACGTTGGATTTATATTTAGGTATAAGCCCTATAATTATCCAAGACTGTGCTTGTGGCAAGCTTTGAGCTTAATTGGTGTGGTCTGGCTTTCTGTGATCTCTACAATCTCGTCAAATGTTGAAGGAAACGCGTATGTTTATTTTCCTGTAGTGTGCGTGGGATGAATAATAATTGCTCTTGTCGGAATTTATGTGCAAAGAAGAAAATATCCCAGTCTTCTGTATAGAAAAAACTTGGATACAACTCATTTATTCAAGTTCGCATTTACTTTTGGTAAGCACTCCAAGAATGCTCTTGCAAAAATTGTCCCAGATCGTCGCACATCTGTAGATTTAATGCCAAAGGACTTTTCTTATGCAAAGGAAGTTGATTAATTTAAGACTTTAGAATTTAATATATTAGAGTATTGCTTTTTTTCGTTATTTTTCTTCATTAAGTATTTTATTTCTTCAACTGTCGCTGGCTCCGTGCTGCTATTAAATAAATATTGCAATAAATTTAAGTTGAGTTAAATAGAAAATCCTTTGTCGAGCTTGAATATTCTTGGCCTTTATAGTGACAATAATAGCCCCATCAATATTGCATCCCTAGCTGCTGTTTTGATTTAAATTTAAGCCATCTCCAGCCAGTAACAGTTTTTTCTTGAATTTCTCATGAAATAATAGATATGCAAAATGTAATACATTGAAGTACCTAAAAGCTTGATAATTCGATTAACTAATTTTTCAATATTTGCCGATGACTCTACAGCTAAATAATCAAAGTTGCTGAAATTCTAAAAATTGTTATTTACTGTATATGTCGTCTTGGTCATTAATTAGAAGTCATTGAGTCAAGTTGAAATAATCTAAAACTGTAAAGTATGCATTCATTTGAGCTAAATAAGAAGGGATGATGATGATATAAGTCCATTCGTCATAGTAATAAAACTCATACTTTTTCTAAGGAATCAGGCGGATTTTTTTGTTTTCTCTATTTAGTTGAGATAAACTCAATAATCCTAAAATAGGATCTTGTTCTGACTTTAATAATTTTGAAGCTTGCGAAATTTTGCAAAGAAATCACTTATTTCATCTGGGTAGCAATCCAACTTTCTTTTGAAATCTCCTAAATCTTTCTTTGATTAGGAAGACGCTGGCTAAAGGATCTATAATATTTCTTCTCAACTCGCTACATTTTGTGTTTTCTTTTGTAATGAATTCAAGAATTGCATCTTTTGTCCTGCATAAAAATTGATTCAAGATTATGAGCTCTACTAGGCAAGTTTGCATGCTCCTAAATATGCTCTCCGCACAATAAAGCCTTAGGAAAAGAGAATTTGCATGCATACCCAACCTCATTCATACACCTTGGCTTGAAGAATTTCTTCTTCATCATATAATAATTATTAAATAGCTGATTTTTTGAAGCCATTGCATTCTAAGAATTAAAAATAAATAGAAATAAATTAAAAATAGATTAAAAATAGATTAAATAAGCAATACTCTAATATATTATTTCTAAAGTCTTAAATTAATCAACTTCCTTTCCAATTGAAAAGTCCTTCGGCATTAAATTTACAGATGATGGACGACGATCTGGGACAATTTTTGCAAGAGCATTCTTGGAGTGCTTACCAAAAGTAAATGCGAACTTGAATAAATGAGTTGTATCCAAGTTTTTTCTATACAGAAGACTGGGATATTTTCTTCTTTGCACATAAATTCCGACAAGAGCAATTATTATTCATCCCACGCACACTACAGGAAAATAAACATTCGCGTTTCCTTCAACCTTTGATGAGATTGTTGAGATCACAGAAAGCCAAACCACACCAATTAAGCTCAAAGTTTGCCACCAGCATAGTCTTGGATAATTATAGGGCTTATATCTAAATATAAATAAAATGTACGCGACCATTAGAACAGCAAAAAGGGCTCCATGGATAGTGCTATCAGCCCTTTTAACTGTTTTATTCATAACTATTAATATGATTTGAACCACAGTCTTTACCATTAAAAACGGAGGAGCTGTATGTATATGCACCATGTGCTGTAACTCTTGCCACAAAGGCCTGCACAGAACAGCTAGTGGCTCATAGCATAAGAGGGCAATAAAAGAAAAAATTGCATATATTAAGTGCTCGTCTTTTCAGCAAAAATAATAACAGTCTGCAGCAAGAAAACTGTCAGTAAAGTTATCTCCAATAGAATGGTCGCATATAAATACATTCAAGCACATTGAAACAAAGGGTATAAAGCACAAATTGCCTAAGATAGGCATTAAATAGTCTGCAAGCCAAGCTAAAAATCTGAAAATAGTCACTTTGGGATATTTTTCATCTAAACTGAGTAGAACAACTAAGCATAAAACTAGCCAAAATAAAATAGCCCCAAAGACTCCATCTATTAGAATTCAAAATATCCCTTTCTGGAGAGCAAAGATATTTTCCAGACTGAAAGAAAGAGAGCTACTAATTTTTGCTAGGATGCTATTTATTGGGGTTATATCTGGTCCCATAGCCGCAAATTGGAAAAATTCAATACCTATAGTTATCATGACAATAATATCTTGCAGTGAAATTTCTTGCTTTACTTTAAGCTCTTCAATGGTTATATTTCATCAGTTTTTTCATATGTAAGCTGTGACAGCGAAAGACACTAAAGCAAACATAAAGCATATAGAAAAAACGATAATTCTTCCTTTAGCAAATGTCCTTATTAGATTGTCATGAAAAGGGCATTTATTAATTTGGTTTCTAAGATCATCTGGCTTTACAGTAGTCCCGTCTCCATAAATTAGAGGAGTTTTGATACTCAACATTGTGCTGCCAAATGGACGAAATTCTCCCATTTTGTATGTTATTACACTTCCAGAATTTGTATCTATTTTGCAGGCCATTATATCAAAAGCATCCATAACTCTGTCATTGCTACCTTTGTCAATGAAAACTACTCCTGTGCACCCAGTAAACTTTTGAGCTCTGATTGTTAAATTTAATTGGTAAGGATCAGTATAATCATATCCTTGGTTTATCATGTAGTCCAAAGCTATCCCTATTAAATATGCCGCATCATAACTAGAGCAAGTGGTGGGAAATGAGTGACCATTATATCTAGATGATATCTGCGAATAAGCAAATTCCCCAACCTTACCTACTCAATTTCGTCCACTAATAGATATCATTGGAACTCCAATTTCCTGAATCTTTAATTTATCAACATCATCGTATAGTCTCGTTGGAAATACTCCTTCCTTTGTAACAAAAATAAGGAGATCTCCTTTTCTTAAGCCCATATCATAGAGCTCTTCGATGATATAATATAATGGAGGTGGCATAAAAAATAAAACTAGGAGTCTTGCATCTGTATCAACGATTTTCTTCAATGTTCCAGAGTAATTTTTTATACTAGTTCTATTTAGATCTGCAGGGATCGCCCTTGAGTTTTCAGAATTTAGAATTTCTATGTTATATTGCTCTGTAGTACTTATAAGTGCTAAATATTCTGATTTCCCAGATATATCATCTGAATATAAAACACAAATTTTTCTTCATCCTAAAGCTCTAAATAAAAGCAAACTCAGCGATAAAAGATAGCGGTTTGAAACAATCACCCTTGTAAACAGAGGATAAAGTGATGTAGAATTCAATGAATAATCATCAGATTCTGAGCCAACAACTGGGATGGTTAAATTAAAGCTTTTAAAAAAATCAATTTCTGCAATAGTCGTTAAAGAGCTAGGCGCTGGTATGTGTGCAAGTCCAAATTTATCTATATCTTTGGCAAAGCAAGCTGGTGTCAATTCTTTATCATAAGTAACCGCGCCACAATCAAAAATAAAATAATTTATTTGAAAATGTGCTAAAATTCCAAGTGCACCTTCATTAATTAAACTTCATGCTGTATAAGCGCCATAATATAAAAAAGGAGCTACTGTAAGAGGAGGAGCTCCAGGGTTGTAAGAGCCTCCAGAAACTGTCATATGCAAAATCTTTTTATCTGACTTGGGCACATCAGTTGTATTCCCAGGGAAAATCAAGGCTTTCAAGATTGTTACTGATCCAGCAGAAACTGATCCAACTATTTTTCTTTGATTGTCTTGAATATTTACAATAGAAAATTGTTTTTTCTGACTATATATCTTCAGCAAATCTTTTAGTTCTTCTGTTGTTTCTACTGTTTGATTTAATAAATACAGAATTAAATTTTCTAAAGAACTAATCAAAAGTTGTTCTTGAGAGCTAGCATGTTCTTGTCCTGCAACAGTTACAATGATTGCTCCATTGATTTTGCAGTCATAGCAGCTATTTTGGGTTAGCAATATCCCATCTCCTCTCGAAAGGAGTTTTTTGGATTTCAACGTCTCCTGAATATTTGACGAGAGGACAGAATTTGCAAAAATGTAATACAATGTTGCTCCTAAAGGCTTGATAACTCTGTTTACTACCTTTTCAAGGCTTGCCGAAGATTCTATAATTATATAATCAAAAGTTTGTGAATAGTCTAGAAATTTCTGCTTGATGTATGCATGATCTCCATCAGTGATTGCAAGTCCATGAGTTCAATTAAAGTAAGCTAAAACTGCAAAATATGCATCTGTTTGGGCTAAGTTTGATGAAACGATACTATATGTCCATTCGTCGTAAAGAAATTCTTGATTTTTCTGAGGAACCAAATGAATTTTATTATTTTCTTTGCATAATTCAGAAAGGCTCAGTTGCTTTTGAAAGCTGTTCGATAAATCAAGAATTATTATGGCATTTGGATGCGAGTTTACACACTCTGAAATTAAAGAATAATCGCATTGATGCCATTCGATGACTGATTCAAATTGATATTTTATTTCTTCAATCCAAATTTTATTTAGCTCATTCCTATCATTTTGAGCAATAATAATTTCGAATGAAAAACACAAATTGAGCATTTTTAAAAAAGATAGTATTTTTATAAGTCCGATATCAGAAAAATTAGCCTTTTTGTTCATTTTTTTAAACTAAGTAAATCCTCTATTATTTTTCCAATATGAGAATTTCGACTAAATAATTTATTAATTAAGAACTATTCGCGCCTAATGAGAACCAATAAGAGCAAATAAGATATATTACGTTGCGATAGTACCATTGCATAGACTTTATAGGAGATATATCTCGCAGAATATGATGTATTAAGATTCAACTAATATTATAGATTTAAACATTAAGATAGGCTATTTACTCAAATTCAAAAAAATAAGAAAAGTATATATCTTATAAAAGTAAAATTTTTTGAATGGCATAAATATCATGTCTCTACAAAATCCAAAGCAAAAGCATAAATAATTAAAATTTATTTATTTATATTTTTTCCTTAGACAAATAAGTTTTTAGTATCAATACTGAAAGATATGTTAGAACTTCTTAATATGATTTCTTCTAAAGCGGAAAATTAAAATTTATCAATAAAATAGTTATTTAAATGATATTTGAAACACTATATATTCCTGTATTATTCATTGCTGCATAAGTCTTCTTAGGTATAAAAATGTTATTAAACTTTCAGATTTTTGTAAATGAATAAAAAATCTAATTTTTATTATAGAAAATTGATTTTTTTTATTATATGTCTTCTTCATTAATTATCTTATTTCTCCAACAGTTGCAGGCTCAGTCGTGCTATTGAATAAATATTGCAATAAATTTTCAGTTGAGCTAAACAAAAATCCCTCTTGTGAGCTAGTATATCCATGGCCTTCTATAGTAATTATCAATATTGCATCCAAAGCCGCTGTTTTGATTAAACTTTCTCCAGCCAGCAACAGCTTTTGGGATTTCAAAAGTGTCTTGAATTTCTGACAAAATAATAATATTTGCAAAATGTAATACATTGAAGTACCTAAAGGCTTGATAATTCGATTAATTAACTTTAAATGTTTGTCGATGACTCTATAGCTAAATAATCAAAAGTTGCTGAAAATTCTAACTCCCCTCCGTAAGCAAACAAAAATATTTTGTTCACTAATTTTTTTTTCATTCGAAATTTAAAGCATCTCAATTCACAAAATTGGATAGTAATATGTAAAATTTATGTTGTAAATGCAATTTTGTTAGAATTAAATAGAATTAGCTAGAGATTTCATTTTATTATTCTTATCATTTTATAAAAATTTTTCAATAAAAAAATTTTTTTGTTCACTCACGGAGGGTAGGCTTTTGGGCAAAAAATAGGGATTTTTTCTAATGGTTTTGTTTGCTCACGGTAGGGGGAGTAAAATTCTTTTTTACTGTATATTCAGTCTTCGTCAGTAATTACAATCCTTGAGTCCAGTTGAAATGGTCTAAAACTGCAAAGTATGTATTTATTTGAGCTGAATCAGAAGGGATGATGCTATAATTCCATTCGTCATAGCAATAAAACTCATACCTTTTTTGAAGAACCAAGTGGACTTTTTTGTTTTCTTCACATTATCGAGATAGACTCAGTTGTATTTCAAAATTGTCTGATAAATCAAGGACGATTAAAGTATCAAGATAAATACTGAGGACTCTGAAATTTCTGTTTAATCGCAATATTTCCAATCTATATCTGACTCAAATTGCTCTTTTCCAGTTTTGGCTGCCTTTATTTTTATCACTTTTGACAATAAGAATATCAACAAAGAAAGACAAATTTAGCATAGATAACAAATATAACATCTTAGCAAATCTCACACAAATAAAATGGTGATAATACCAAGCCTTCCACTCCTGGACCGGCTTGGCATTTGGGGATCTTTGCGATGATTTAAGCTAAACAGAGCAGGAAATTTCTCTATGAATGCTAACTCCCCACCCCCCCTTCCTTAAGTGAGCAAAACCATTGGAAAAATCCCTATTTTTTTGCCCAAAAGCCCACCCTCCGCTAGTAAAAAAAAGTTTTTTATAGAAAAATTTTGATATATAAGTGATAATTAGTATAATGAAATCTTGAGCTAATTTGTTTAATTTTAAACAAATTGCTGTTTAAAACATAAATTTTATAAATTAAATTAATATTTGCTTCCCAATTTTTGCAGGATTTTCTAAAAATTTCAAAATTTCGAAAAAAAAAATTTATATAAAAATTTATATATAATTTTTTTAAAAAAAAATTAACCCCCCTCCGTGAGTGAACAAAATTTTTTTGTTCGCTCACAGAGGGGGAGCTAGTAGATAGGCATGATTCCTCGTGGCAAAAGCATATTGAGCTATTCAAAACATGCTCTTTATAACACTAGTTATGATAGCTTTCACATAAATCAAGAACTTAAAGCTAAATTCTAATAAATTTTATTATTTAATAATCTTGCTTCAAAATAGAAAAATCTTTGCACGAAAGTTCTTCAGAAGTACGACGAGGGGCGATTTTTGAAAGGGCATTTTTCGAGTGCTTACCAAATGTAAATGCGAATCTAAATAGATGATTTGTATCCAGACCTTTTTTCTATACAGCAGACTTGGATATTTTTTTCTTTGTACATAGATACCGATAGCACCAATTAAAACTCATCCTACACAGAGAAACAGAAAATAAATTAAATTAAATAGCCTCCTTCAACGTTAGATGAGATTGTTGAAAGCACAGAAAGTCATAATACACCTATTAAGCTTAATGCTTGCCATCAACAAAATCTTGGATAATTATAAGGCTTCCATCTAAATATAAATCCAATGTAGGAAGCCATTACAACACCAAATAAAGCTTCGCGTACTGTACTTTCAGCTCTTTTGACTGTTTTATTCATGACTATAAGTATGATTTGGACCTTTATTTTTACCATTAAAAATAAAGGAGACGTGTGTATGTGTAGAGTATGCTGCAATTCTTGCCACAAAGGCCTACAAAATATTGCAAGAGGCTCATAGCATAAAAGAGCTATAAAAGAAAAAATCGCATATATTAAATGATCACCTTTCCAGCAAAAGTAATAGCAATCTCTCCAATAGATTGATCGCACACAAACACATCGAAATAAATGGAATAAAGCATAAATTACCTAAAATCGGCATTAAATAGTCAGCAAGTCAAGCTAAAATTCTGAAAAATGACACTCTAGGAAATTTTTCGTCTAATCTGAGCAGAATAGTTGCACACAAAATTAATCATAAAATAATAGCTCCAAAAATCCCATCAATTACAATTCAAAATACTCCATTTTTAAGCTTATAAAAGTTTTCTATGTTGAGGGAAAAAGAATTGCTGATTTTTGCTAAGAAGTACTGATTGGAGTTATGTCTGGCCCCATCGCTACAAACTGGAAAAATTCAATACCTATTGTTATCTGAACAATAAAATTTTGCAACGAAATTTCTTGCCTTTCTTTAAGCTCTTCTATTTCGATATTTCACCACGTTTTTCATATATATGCGGTAGAAATAAAAGAGACTAAAGCAAATCCGAAGCAAATGCCAAAAGTGAGAATTCTTCCTTTTGTAAACGTCCTTACTAGCTTATTAGAAAAAGGGCATTCATTATCTTGATTTCTTAGATCATCCGGCTTTATAGAGGACCCATCTCCATAAATAATTGGTGAATCAATAGTTAGCATTATGCTGCTATATGGGTGAAATTCTCCTAATTTATAAGCAGTCACATTTCCAGAAGCTGCATCTATTTTATTAACACTAATATCAAAATTTTCCAAAATCCTGTCATTGCTGTCTTTATCAATCGAAAACTTTCCTGTGCATCCGATAAATTTCCGAGCTCTCATTGTCAAATTTAGCTGATAAGGATCATAATAATCAAACCCATGATTTATCATAGAATCCAATTCAAGTGCTATATAATAAGCTGCATCATAGTAATTGCAAGCATATGAATAAGGGACTGCATTATAAAGAGATGCTATTTTTGAGTACGCAAAGTTTCCAACTTCTCCAACCCAGTTTTGTCCAGAAATAGAGATCATCGGAACTCCTGTTTCTTTAAATTTATAAGTATACATAAAATCGTATTCTGTCATTGTAAGAAGTACTGAATTTTTAACAAAAACTACGAGATCGCCTTTTCTTAGGCCTAAATCATACAGCTCTTCAAGAATGTAATATAATTCAGGAGGCATACATATTAAAATCAAAAGCCTTGCTTGTGTATCTAAGATTGCTTGAAATGAGCTAGCATAATTCTTGATAGTGGTTCTATTTAGATTATCAGGGATCTCACTTAAGCTTTCAGGGTTTAAAACTTCTAAGCCATATTTCGTGTAAGTTTCTATAAGTGTGGAATATGTTGCCTTGCTTGATAAGTCATCAGAATATAAGACACAGAGTTTACTTCAGCCGAGAACTTTTAAGAAAAGCGAACTCAAAGCAAGTATGTAGTCGTTCGGAACGACGATTCTTGTGAACATAGGATAAAGTGCGGTTGAGCTCAGTGCACGGCCTACTGCTGCTGCCCCAACGACTGGAATTGTTACATTTAAGCTCTCAAAGAGCTTCATTTCTCCAGTTGCTATTACAGTACCCATTGATATATGCGCTAATCCAATTTTATCTATATCTTTGGTAAAGCAAGGTCTCGCAAACTTTTCATCATAATTCAATGTGCCGCAGTCAGAAATGAAGTATTTAATTTGAAAATTTTTTAAAATCCCTAATGTGCCGTCATTTATCAAGCTCCATGCTGTATATGCCCCGTTGCAAAAAAGGGGTAGAGATGTCATTGGAGCAGTGCCAGGATTAGTAGAGCCTCCAGAGATTGATACTTGTAATATTTTTTGGTCTGATTTTGGCACATTAGGAGTGTTTCCAGGGAAAATTAAATTTTTTACTATTATTACTTCTCCATCAAAGACTGAGCCGATGATTTCTCTTTTGCCCTCCTGAACATTAATGATAGAAAATTGGCTTTCCTGGCCATATACCATCATTAAATATCTTGCTTCTTCAACTGTCGCTGGCTCTGTCGTGCTATTAAATAAATATTGCAATAAATTTTGAATTGATTTAAATAAAAATTCCTCTGCCGAGTTTGCATATTCTTGGCCTTTTATAGTGATTATAATTGCTCCATCGATTATACAATCGTAACCACTGTTTTGATTTAAAATTAATCCATCTCCTTCCAGTAGAAGTTTTTTAGATTTCAAAGCTTCTTGAATTGTCGACGAGAGAACAGAATTTGTAAAAATGTAATACAAAGTAGTGCCTAAAGGCTTGATAATCCGATTTACTAAACTTTCAATGTTTGTTGATGACTCTACAGCTAAATAATTAAAAGTTGCTGAATATTCTAAAAAATTCTTTTTTGCTGTATATGTTATCTTCGTCAGAAATTACAAGTCCTTGAGTCCAGTTAAAGCAATCTAAAACTGCAAAGTATGCATTCATTTGAGCTGAATGAGAAGAGACGATGGTATACGTCCATTCGTCATAGTAATAAAGACTCATAACTTTTTCTGAGGAACCAAGTGGATTTTCTTGTTTTCTTCACAAAGTTGAGATAAGGCTCAGTTGTATTTCAAAATCGTCTGATAAATCAAGAACGATTAAAGTATCAGGATAAATATCGAGGCACTCTGAAATTGCTGTATAGTTGCAATAGTGTCAGTCAACAACCGCCTCAAATTGTCTTCTTGCTTCATTAATTCAGTTTTGGCTGCCTTTATTTTTATCACTTTGGACAATAAGAATATCAGCTAGAAGACAGACTAAATTTAGCATAGATAAAAGAAATAATATCTTTACAAACCCTATGCCAGAAATGCCTTGCTTCTTTTTTTGCTGATTTTTGATTCATTTTTGTATTAGAGTTTTAATTCATTTACTGAAATCTGAACGTTTAAAACGTTTTATATATATAAGAAGACTTATGCAGGCAGCGAATAATATAGAAATATATAGTGTTTGAAATATCTTTATGGATTAAATATCTGTTTGGTACATAAATTTCATTTACCATTTTAGGAGAAATCGTATTAAGAAGTTCTGACATATTTTTCAATATTGATATGTCAAAAAATTTCTGGTTCTAAAACTTATTTGTCTGACTCCCCCTTTTGGTTAGAAGCAAAATATAGGTAAAATTTCAACTTTTGGCTATTTAATCCCAATAAAAGTTGTTTTTTAATTTGAAAATTGGATTGGTAAAAATACTTATTTTATATTAATAGTTTAGTTTAATTGAGTAGAATTTCATTCAAAGAACTGGACGCTAAATCAAATTAATGTTTTTAATTAATTCGATGCAAAAATGAATTAAAATTCAAAAATTACATCATATAATATTTTTTAATTTTATATTGATTTTTACTATTTTTTTTATTAAAAAATTATTAACCACTTTAAATTGGAACAGGATTTTGGTTCAAATTCATAGGGGACTTAGCTAAAAATATATAAATAAATTTCTTTTATTTAATTATGTTTTATTTTAGATTTGTATGCTATAAATTTACATAATATTTATATTATCCAAAAAAATTTAACTTTTATTAAATATATACTTGCTTATTTTTGGAATTTGAGTAAATAGCCTATCTTAATGTCTTAAATCTATAAGATTAGTTGAATCTTAATTTAGCAAACCTAACATCATATTCTGCGAGATATAAGTTCTTAAAAAGTCTATACCATGGCACTATCACATTATAATAATATCTTATTCACTCTTATTGGTTCTCATCAAGCGCTGATAGTTCTCAATTGATAACTCCTACCAAATTCTCATATTGAACAAATAATTAAGTCCCCCTCCTCCGTGACTGAACAAAACCATTAGAAAAATCCCTATTTTTTCATAAAATTCCTATTTTAATTTCTAAATTATTATAAGCATTTCTTCTTTAATTTTTGTGATCTAATCCGATATACGGAAAATAAAGATATTAAAATAGTAAGTTTAAATTTTCGTTATTAATCAAAGATTTGATTTGGAAATAATTCTCCCTTTAAATTTTAATTTTTTAAAAAAATTATTAAGGTTTGTAGGCGATCTATCGCAATTGATGCTCTATATTAATCGAAAGCATAATCTGGATAACGGAGAAGTTTATAATGGCATTGCAAATTCCTTTGCTGATAATAAATTTATCAAATTTCTTGAAGATACCAAAGTCTGCATTAATTGGTCTTATTTTCATCAGATACTATTGAAAAAATCATCCTCCAAAAAAAAATTCATGAAAAATATTTTGATATATAAATGATATTTATGATAATGAAATCTCTAGCTAATTCTGTAAATTTTTAACAGCTGTATTTAAAATATAAATTTTATAAATTAAAGTGGTGAAACAAAAAATTTCGAAAAAAAATTAGTCCACTCCATAAATATAATCGAACAAAAATGTTTTTGTCGCTTGGAGGGCAGATATTATTTAACTTGACTGATTAATAGAAGTATCTCCTTAGCTTTGGGCTGCTCACTCGAAGGAAGTAAGTAAACTCAGCAAAAGCAAATATATTTCAATTAAATTTCTTGACTAACCCTTTATTTTCAAGTTTTTTATGATAAATAAAATTACAAAATATCAAATAAGCAATATTCTAATATATTAAATTTCTAAAGACTTAAATTAATCAACTTCCTTTGCAATTGAAAAGTCTTTCGGCATTAAATCTACAGATGATGGACGACGATCTGGGACAATTTTTGCAAGAGCATTCTTGGAGTGCTTACCAAAAGTAAATGCGAACTTGAATAAATGAGTTGTATCCAAGCCTTTTTTTCTATACAGAAGACTGGGATACTTTCTTCCTTGCACATAAATTCCGATAAGAGCAATTATAATTCATCCCACGCACACTATGGAAAAATAAATATACGCGTTTCCTTCAAAATTTGACGAGATTGTCGAGATTACAGAAAGCCAAACCACACCAATTAAGCTCAAAGCTTGCCACCAGCACAGTCTTGGATAATTATAGGGCTTATACCTAAATATAAATCCAATGTACGCGACCATTAGAACAGCAAAAAGGGCTCCATGGATAGTGCTGATCAGCCCTTTTGACTGTTTTATTCATGACTATAAATATGACTTGAAACACAGTTTTTACCATTAAAAACGGAGGAGCTGTATGTATATGCACCATGTGCTGCAATTCTTGCCACAAAGGCCTGCACAGAACAGCCAGTGGTTCATAGCATAAGAGGGCAATAAAAGAAAAAATGGCATATATTAGGTGCTCGTCTTTCCAGCAAAAATAATAACAGTCAGCAGCAAGAAAACTGTCAGTAAAGCCATCTCCAATAGAATGGTCGCACATAAATACATTCAAGCACATCGAAACAAAGGGGATAAAGCACAAATTGCCTAAAATAGGCATTAAATAGTCTGCAAGCCAAGCTAAAAATCTGAAAATTGTCACTCTGGGAAATCTTTCATCTAAACTGAGTAGAACAACTAAGCATAAAACGAGCCAAAATAAAATAGCCCCAAAGACTCCATCTATTAGAATTCAAAATATCCCTTTCTGGAGTGCAAAAATATTTTCCAGATTGAGAGAAAGAGAGCTGCTAATTTTTGCTAGGATGCTATTTATTGGGGCTATATCTGGTCCCATGGCCGCAAATTGGAAAAATTCAATACCTATGGTTATCTCAACAATAATATCTTGCAGAGAAATTTCTTGCTTTACTTTAAGTTCTTCAATGGTTATATTTCATCAGTTTTTTCATATATATGCTGTTGCTAGCGAAAGACACTAAAGCAAACAAAAAGCAGATAGAAAAAACGAGAATTCTTCCTTTAGCAAATGTTCTTACTAAGCTTATCAGGAGAAAGGGCATTTATTATTTTGGTTTCTAAGGTCATCTGGCTTTACAGTAGTTCCATCTCCATAAATGAGAGGTGTTCTAATACTCAGCATTGTACTACCAAATGGGCGAAATTCACCCATTTTGTATGCTGTTCACATTTCCAGAATTTGTATCTATTTTGCTGGCCATTATATCAAAAATGTCCATAACTCTGTCATTGCTGCTTTTGTCGATAGAAACTACTCCTGTGCACCCAGTAAACTTTTGAGCTCTAATTGCTGAATTTATTTGGTAAGGATCAGTATAATCAAATCCTTGGTTTATCATGTAGTCTAAAGCTATCCCTATTAAATATGCCGCATCATAGCTCGAGCAAGTTGAGGCAAATAGGGACTCCATTATATCTAGATGATATCTGTGAGTAAGCAAATTCCCCAACCTTACCTACTCAATTTCGCCCACTAACAGCCATCATTGGAACTCCAGTTTCTTTAATTTTATACTCTATATAAAATCGTATTGGATCATTGTAAGTATTTCTTGGTTTGTAACAAAAATAAAGAGATCTCCTTTTCTTAAGCCCATATCATAAAGCTCTTCGATTACATAATATATTAGAGGTGGCAAAAAAAATAAAACTAGAAGCCTTGCATCTGTATCAACGATTTTCTGCAATGATCCAGAGTAATTTTTTATATTAGTTCTATTTAGAGTCTGCAGGGATAGCCCTTGAGTTTTCAGAATTTAGAATTTCTATGTTATATTGTTCTGCATTGCTTATAAGTGCTGAATATCCTGATTTCCCAGTTACATCATCTGAATATAAAACACAGATTTTCCTTCATCCTAAAGCTCTAAATAAAAGCGAAGTCAGCGAATAAAGATAGCGGTTTGAAATAATTACCCTTGTAAACAAAGGATAAAGCGACGTAGAATTCAATGAATAATCATCAGGATTGACCCAACAACTGGGATTGTTAAATTTAAGCTTTTAAAAAGATTTATTTCTGCAATAGTCATTAAAGAGCTAGGTCGCTGATATGTGTGCAAGTCCAAATTTATCTATATCTTTGGTAAAGCAGGCTGTTGCATATTCTTTATCATAAGTAATCACGCCGCAATCAAAAATAAAATAATTTATTTGAAAATGTGTTAAAATTCCAAGCACACCTTCATTAATTAAACTTCATGCTGTATAAGCGCCATAATATAAAAGAGGAGCGGCTCAAAGAAGCGAGTTCCAGGGTTGTAAGAGCCTCCAGAAACTGTCATATGCAAAATCTTTTTATCTGACTTGGGCACATCAGTAGTATTTCCAGGGAAAATCAAGGTTTTCGAGATTGCTACTGATCCAGCAGAGACTGATCCAACTATTTGCCTTTGATTGTCCTGAATATTTACAATAGAGAATTGATTTTTCTCACTGTATATCTCCAGCAAATGTCTTTAGTTCTTCTGTTGTTTCTGCTGTGTGATTCAATAAATACAGAATTAAATTTTCAAAAGAGCTAATTAAAAATTGCTCTTGAGAGCTAGCATATTCTTGCCCTGCATGCAGCCACAATGATTGCTCCATTGGTTTTGCAGCCATAGCAGCTATCTTGGGTTAGCAATATCCCATCTCCCCTTGAAAGGAGCTTTCTGGATTTCAATGTCTCCTGAATTTTTGATGAGAGAACAGAATTTGCAAAAATGTAATACAATGTTGCTCCTAAAGGCTTGATAACTCTGTTTACTACCTTTTCAAGGCTTGCCGATGATTCTATAGTTATATAGTCAAAAGTCTCTGAATAGTCTAGAAATTTCTGCTTGATGTATGCATGATCTCCATCAGTGATTACAAGTCCATGAGTCTCAATTAAAGTAAGCTAAAACTGCAAAATATGCATCGGTTTGGGCTAACTTTGATGGAAAGATGCTATATGTCCATTCGTCGTAATAAAGGGATTCATGAGTTTTCTGAGGAACCAAATGAATTTTATTATTTTCTTTGCATAATTGAGAAAGGCTTAGTTGTGTCTTCAAACTTTTCTGATAAATCAAGAACGATTATGGCATTTGGATGTGAGTTAACACACTCTGAAATTAAAGAATAATCGCATTGATACCATTCGATGACTGGCTCAAACTGTTTTTTTATGTCTTCAATCCAAACTTGATTGAGCTCATTCCTATCATTTTGAGCAATAATAATTTCAAATGAAGAACAAAAATCTGAGCATTGCTAAAAAAGATAGTATCTTTATAAATCTGATTTCAGAAAAATTCTTGTTTTTGTTCATTTTTTAACTAAGCTAATTTTCTTAAATATGATAAACCGGTTTATTGTTTTTTATAAAAATTGGATTGGATTAAATTAATTATTGGCGTACTATTTCAAACGCCTTATACTTTTAACGAGTCTTCAAAAATTTAAATCATGAATAGATATGTTTTCTTTTTTGAGGTCATCTTCAATATTTTGGATTTCAAAGAAATGCTTGTGTTTGCTGTTTTCTCTGCTAGTTCGCAATTTATCATCAATACTTCTTAGTGTGATCTTTGTTAAAAAGTCAATCTTTTCTCATTTTTCTTCACCTAATTCTTCTAAAAATTTTAATTCTGTAACATCTGAAATAAGTCAATTGTATATGCTTGTATTGTTAATATATCTGCCTATCATATCTTGTAATCTTTGTATAAATTTGATTCTTTCGTTTTTATATTTTATGCATTCGTTAAGAATATGTTTATCTGTTTCCTTGACTTTACATAATTCACATAAATTCGAAGTGTTATCTTGATTATTTCTGTTTCTCAATAGAACTAATACTTTAGATGGACCAGCACCATATCTTCAAGCAGCCTTTATTCTTGTTTCAGTAATTAGGTTTTTATTCAGTATTCAGAATTTTGGGAGTTTATTCGTGGTAAAAGTTTGATTCCTTAATTCTTTAAACATCTTTAATGTTACTTTTTTATTTATTATGCTCATGTTTTCGTTTCTTCAATAGATTTTGAGTTTATCTTTGACATTTCCTTTTCAATTTTTGTCATTTCAGCTAATCATGTTGTTATTAAAATCGAATGGTTTTGTAAAATTATATTTTTGAAGCAACTCTTGGTAGATTTTCATTGTCGGTGTAATTGTATTATCGAAATTTCTTAGGAAATGGGTTGCAATCTCAGATATATGTGTTAATTCAAAAATTTTTTGTAAAAATATCAATGATTTTTGGTCAATATATTGTTGTATTGTTGGAATATTTAAATCAAGTAATATGGGTTCAATAGGTGTTTTGTCATAAACATGGCAACATTCTCTTATAATCTTATTGAATGATCTTTGAATTTGTTTAATTGCAGTTTTGCATTTAATTCTTGAGCATATTTCAAGACCATATGTGCATCTTGGTAAGAATATTGCTTTGAAGCAGTTTATAAGAGTTTTACTTGGGATGTTAAGCATTCTTCTAATCATAGGGATTAGAGAGCAAGTAGATATTTTGCTTTTATCTTTGAGGTATTTATAATGCGCTTGGTCGAATCCTGTACCTCTTATATTTCCATTCATTATTTTGCCTAAATATTTATATTTTTCAACAACTGGTATTTCATGATTTTGGTATGATATTTTAGGTAGTTTACTTATAATATTTTTCCTATTTTTTGTTATGATTGGCATTATTGCTGTTTTTTCCGGTCCTATATTCAAGTTCATATCATTATCTTTTGATCATTTATCAAGTTTATTTAAAATGTTTTCAATGTCTTTTCAATCTTCTATTACAAAAGCTGTATCATCCGCATATTGAAAATTGATTTTTGATTTTAATTGGTGATTGGGGAGGAGTTCTATATTGATGTCATTATTTTCCTTTTCTATATCATCTATATATATATTAAATAACAATGGTGATATTGCACTTCCTTGTCTCACACCTCTTGTTATGTTTATTTTTTCTGTTTCAATCCCATTTATGACAAGTGTAGTTTGTTCACCTTTTAGCATTTGTGAGATTATTTTTCAGCTATCATTTTTTATATTTTTTGCTTTAATTTTCTCTAATAGTCTAATTCTATTAACTGAGTCATAAGCTTTTGAGAAATCAACAAATAATATATATGAGTCTCTACCTTTTCCAATCCTGTAATACTTACGATATTCCAGTGTAGATTTTAAGAGAAAAATCTGAGTCATGCATGACTTTCCTTTTGTGAATCCATGTTGTCTTTCTGAGATATTAACCGTATTTTCAATTCTTTTTAGTTCTGCTTTGTCAAGAATCTTCATAAAATTATTCATTAAGGTTATGGGTCTATAGCTATTAAGTTCCTTCGGATTACCTTTTCCTTTGTATATAAGGATTGTTTTTGCTTCATTGGCTTTGTCTGGGATTCCATTTAATTTGCAACTATTAAGGAAATGTGTAATTGCTTCTGCCATTATATCTCCACCTTTCTTTATTATCTCATTTCTTATATTGTCTGGTCCAGGAGCTTTTTTGTTTGGTAATTTTTTAATGATTTTCTGGATATCTTGGAAATCTCATAGTTCTTCTTTTGAGCATCCCTTTTGTGGTATGAATTCTATTTTACTTTTAAATTGATTTTCAAATTCTGTTGCTCAAGCTTTAATCTCTTCTTTGTTTAATGATAATGCGATTCTATTTTTATTCATCTGACGTTTTATTTTGTTTCAGGCTCCATATGGATCTTGCATACATTCTTTCAATCTGCTTTCACTGATTTTTTCATAGTTAGATAGTCTTTTTAGTTTATTTATTCATGCCTTTTTTACCTTTTGTAGTTTGTTAGCAAGTTCTCTATTATTTTGCGTTCAGCAAAATTTTATTCATTTCCTCGAGTCATTTATTCTATTTAATAAGATTTTCATTTCTGGGGTTCTAAAATGGTCTGGTTTTAAATGTTTTAGTAGGTATTTTGATTCTTCATCAATTGTTGATTTGATGTTATTAAATATTGCTAAAGGATCAAGAGTTTTGTAGATTCCTTTATTCTGGAAATTGATTCAGATTCTGTGTTGGAACGCTTCTAATTCCTTGCCTTCTAATTTATATCATGGAATCACGGATATTTGCTTTGGTATTATCTGGACACTTTTTATATGAGATAGTAATAATACGTGATTGGTGTTTAATTGTGGGACTTCTATGTATTTAATCTTTGATAGGGTTTCTGAAATAATATAATCGATAATAGTGTGTCTATTATTTCCTCTGAAAGTTGATATAGAAGTTTCATTTAATATATGTAAACCATTGTCTCTAACAAATTTTGATAAATATTTTTCCAGCTAAATCATTTATATCTGATAAGTAACCTTCTATGTGTGCATTGAAGTCTCCAAGTAATATACATTGATTAGCATCATTTTTGTTTGCTTGAATTATTTCTTGAACATTCATGATGCAGTTCATATATTCGTTAATTGATTTTTCATTTTCGTGGTTTGCAAGTACTGGTGCATATATGCATATTATCAAAAAAATCTTCTATCTTTGCTGCAGTTATTCTATGGTTATTAGTTTCAATTCAAGTTATTTCATTTGCCAGTGAATTATGAATTAATAAGCCAGTTCCACCTGATCCTCTGTAGCCTACTATAGGTCCATTATTACCTATTCACACAAAACCATCAATATAAACTTTATCTTTTAATCAAGTTTCTGCTATTCCTAAGATAGTAATATCGTTTTCGATCATAACATTTCTTAATTGTCTTCGTGATAGATCGTCTTTTCCAATTCCTGAAATGTTGATGAATCCAAAATTTTTTCTTATTATTTTTTCGCACAATCTTCTTGGATTTGGAATTATAATTTCCTCTTCAACTTGAACGGGTAGGACATTATTTTTTCTTAAGGGAGAATGGGTTATTTTCAATCATTTTTTTGGATCTGTGAGATTATCAGATGCTTCAATAAAGAGAATTGTGCATAGAGGTCTAATCATATCTTGGAACATTCTGCTCTCTAGTATTTGTATCTTTTTATTTTTGTAAATTTCTTTTTCATCTTTATTGATGAAAGGATTTTCAAACTTTTTCTTATTTTGGGTGTTATAAATTGAAATCAAGGGTTCAACTATCAGTTTTTCTTTCTTTTCTTTTTTATGTAAGAATGGGTTTTCGATTTTAGAAACGTTTATTTCAGGAAAATCTGTCATCAAAGTGGATGAATTTATTTCTGATGATGGAGAAAGTTTTGGAGATTTGGAAGCAGTTTCATTATAGGATTGCGAGGATTCCTTAATAAGCTTTCAATTTACATCTTCTCTTTCTGGTTCATTTTTCCTTATTGCTGGAGTCTTTTTAATTATAAAAATTTTTTTGATTGTATTTTTGTGATTTTCTTTTAGAATAGTTCTTCCTATGATTTCTATCGGCTTTATGATGCTCTTCTTTAGAGGAATATATGTCTTGATATCATAGTTGTAGGCATTAACTGGTTCATTATTCTGAGTTTTAACAGGAGGATGAATGTTTTTTTTGGGTGGCTTAATTGTTGAGATCTTGCGTGTTTTTAAGTTGTTTTCATATTTATTATCAGAGACTGAGTATTTTTGATCGATTAAATTTAAATTTCTTGAATCTTTCTTGACTTTCTTAGATTGCTTAATTCTTTTTCTTTTTTCTCTGATTTCAATAATTTTATCGTGGTTTGATTCAAGGTGTCCGATTTCGTTACAAGTGTTGCATTGCATTGTTCCTGCGTGATTTAATCATACTGAGTTATTTCCTATTTTCAATATATCTGTGAGATCTAATGCTTGCTCTAGTGAATTAAATTCAGCATATATTGTGTATTTTGCTTCTGGTATAAAATTAAGACTGTGAAACTTGCCTTCATTTTGTATTGTGTTATTCATAATTATTTCTTTTATATCGCAGATTTGCTTTAATGATTTAATTGTTTCCTCAATCGATATTCCAGGAGGTAATGTAAAATTAATCCGATACCTATTGTAGTTGATTTCACCACCTAGTCATAAGATTCCGATTGGTATCATGATGTCTCTTCCTTTGTATTTTAATTCATATGTGATTTGATTCAGTAAATCTTGTTGTATTGATTTTTCTTTAGGAATCAGGATAGCATCTCCTGAAGGTAATCTATGACATCTTAGGATTGATTCTGGGGGAAATTTTTGGTTAACTGAGATGCAGAATGCTGAAAAGAGCTCTTTTTTCTTGTTTTGGTTGCAGTCTTTGAGAAATTTAGACAAATAAAATTTCACTGACAATTCTAAAAATTTGTTTTCTTCAAGCTCTGGTAGGAAATGAGTTGCAGAACTTGTCAGCAATTGCTAGATTACTAATTATTACTTTTAACTAAGCATTTTATGACTTTTTAATGCAATTAAGCATTTTTCATTCAAATCAAACTTGAAGTAGTCATAGCCATCTATGCCTATGTATATAAATCCTTTATTATATGAGCAATACACTTGAACAGCAGCGCAATAGATTATTGCTTCTCCCATTGACCCAATTTTTATATTGCAATTTACTTATAGATATTCCTTATATAGATTTTTAATGAAATAAATCTCGATACAGTTAATCTACCAAAGTATTATTTCTAAAATCATGTATGTTAGGGTGTTAGGGTGTTAGGGTGTTAGGGTGTTAGGGTGTTAGGGTGTTAGGGTGTTAGGGTGTTAGGGTGTTAGGGTGTTAGGGTGTTAGGGTGTTAGGGTGTTAGGGTGTTAGGGTGTTAGGGTGTTAGGGTGTTAGGGTGTTAGGGTGTTAGGGTGTTAGGGTGTTAGGGTGTTAGGGTGTTAGGGTGTTAGGGTGTTAGGGTGTTAGGGTGTTAGGGTGTTAGGGTGTTAGGGTGTTAGGGTGTTAGGGTGTTAGGGTGTTAGGGTGTTAGGGTGTTAGGGTGTTAGGGTGTTAGGGTGTTAGGGTGTTAGGGTGTTAGGGTGTTAGGGTGTTAGGGTGTTAGGGTGTTAGGGTGTTAGGGTGTTAGGGTGTTAGGGTGTTAGGGTGTTAGGGTGTTAGGGTGTTAGGGTGTTAGGGTGTTAGGGTGTTAGGGTGTTAGGGTGTTAGGGTGTTAGGGTGTTAGGGTGTTAGGGTGTTAGGGTGTTAGGGTGTTAGGGTGTTAGGGTGTTAGGGTGTTAGGGTGTTAGGGTGTTAGGGTGTTAGGGTGTTAGGGTGTTAGGGTGTTAGGGTGTTAGGGTGTTAGGGTGTTAGGGTGTTAGGGTGTTAGGGTGTTAGGGTGTTAGGGTGTTAGGGTGTTAGGGTGTTAGGGTGTTAGGGTGTTAGGGTGTTAGGGTGTTAGGGTGTTAGGGTGTTAGGGTGTTAGGGTGTTAGGGTGTTAGGGTGTTAGGGTGTTAGGGTGTTAGGGTGTTAGGGTGTTAGGGTGTTAGGGTGTTAGGGTGTTAGGGTGTTAGGGTGTTAGGGTGTTAGGGTGTTAGGGTGTTAGGGTGTTAGGGTGTTAGGGTGTTAGGGTGTTAGGGTGTTAGGGTGTTAGGGTGTTAGGGTGTTAGGGTGTTAGGGTGTTAGGGTGTTAGGGTGTTAGGGTGTTAGGGTGTTAGGGTGTTAGGGTGTTAGGGTGTTAGGGTGTTAGGGTGTTAGGGTGTTAGGGTGTTAGGGTGTTAGGGTGTTAGGGTGTTAGGGTGTTAGGGTGTTAGGGTGTTAGGGTGTTAGGGTGTTAGGGTGTTAGGGTGTTAGGGTGTTAGGGTGTTAGGGTGTTAGGGTGTTAGGGTGTTAGGGTGTTAGGGTGTTAGGGTGTTAGGGTGTTAGGGTGTTAGGGTGTTAGGGTGTTAGGGTGTTAGGGTGTTAGGGTGTTAGGGTGTTAGGGTGTTAGGGTGTTAGGGTGTTAGGGTGTTAGGGTGTTAGGGTGTTAGGGTGTTAGGGTGTTAGGGTGTTAGGGTGTTAGGGTGTTAGGGTGTTAGGGTGTTAGGGTGTTAGGGTGTTAGGGTGTTAGGGTGTTAGGGTGTTAGGGTGTTAGGGTGTTAGGGTGTTAGGGTGTTAGGGTGTTAGGGTGTTAGGGTGTTAGGGTGTTAGGGTGTTAGGGTGTTAGGGTGTTAGGGTGTTAGGGTGTTAGGGTGTTAGGGTGTTAGGGTGTTAGGGTGTTAGGGTGTTAGGGTGTTAGGGTGTTAGGGTGTTAGGGTGTTAGGGTGTTAGGGTGTTAGGGTGTTAGGGTGTTAGGGTGTTAGGGTGTTAGGGTGTTAGGGTGTTAGGGTGTTAGGGTGTTAGGGTGTTAGGGTGTTAGGGTGTTAGGGTGTTAGGGGTGTTAGGGTGTTAGGGTGTTAGGGTGTTAGGGTGTTAGGGTGTTAGGGTGTTAGGGTGTTAGGGTGTTAGGGTGTTAGGGTGTTAGGGTGTTAGGGTGTTAGGGTGTTAGGGTGTTAGGGTGTTAGGGTGTTAGGGTGTTAGGGTGTTAGGGTGTTAGGGTGTTAGGGTGTTAGGGTGTTAGGGTGTTAGGGTGTTAGGGTGTTAGGGTGTTAGGGTGTTAGGGTGTTAGGGTGTTAGGGTGTTAGGGTGTTAGGGTGTTAGGGTGTTAGGGTGTTAGGGTGTTAGGGTGTTAGGGTGTTAGGGTGTTAGGGTGTTAGGGTGTTAGGGTGTTAGGGTGTTAGGGTGTTAGGGTGTTAGGGTGTTAGGGTGTTAGGGTGTTAGGGTGTTAGGGTGTTAGGGTGTTAGGGTGTTAGGGTGTTAGGGTGTTAGGGTGTTAGGGTGTTAGGGTGTTAGGGTGTTAGGGTGTTAGGGTGTTAGGGTGTTAGGGTGTTAGGGTGTTAGGGTGTTAGGGTGTTAGGGTGTTAGGGTGTTAGGGTGTTAGGGTGTTAGGGTGTTAGGGTGTTAGGGTGTTAGGGTGTTAGGGTGTTAGGGTGTTAGGGTGTTAGGGTGTTAGGGTGTTAGGGTGTTAGGGTGTTAGGGTGTTAGGGTGTTAGGGTGTTAGGGTGTTAGGGTGTTAGGGTGTTAGGGTGTTAGGGTGTTAGGGTGTTAGGGTGTTAGGGTGTTAGGGTGTTAGGGTGTTAGGGTGTTAGGGTGTTAGGGTGTTAGGGTGTTAGGGTGTTAGGGTG